>JANHGL010011994.1:0-76245 GCA_024611195.1 Ceyx melanurus | reverse complement strand
TAGGTGATCCTGCTCAGGCAGGGGGGTTGGACTAGATGATCTTCTAGGTCCCTTCCAACCCCTAATATCTGTGAATGAATCTATGAATGAAACCCATAGCTAAAATAATTATTCCTGAATGTTAGTTTATGGAATCATAGAATTAGGTAGGTTTATCAGGCTAATTGGCTTATATGTGTGCATAGACACATGTATAAACTTATGTAGGTGTATCTTCACTGACTCTGTTCTATAGTATGCTTTGATTGTCTGGGCTCTCCCAGGAGATTTTCAGTTCCCTCTGCTGCCACTTCAATCAGTGGAAGACGTGGCTGCCTGGCAACTCCTAGAATCATGTCTAACCCGACTTATATCTTAGGAACTGGTAATTTGATAGTGTGATACAAGCAGAGATGAAGAGAAATTCCCAGCTCTCCCTTGTCTATAAGTACTGTCTTAGAGTAAAAATAAGCTTTAATATCAGCTACCTCCTCAGGAGATAGACAAATTTTACACTTTCAGAGAAAATTAATCTGAGGCACATAAAAAGTTATATAGCAAGCTCTAGGCCACACAGGATCTCTGTGCTAGATATAGACAAATAATCTAGGACTTGAGAGTCTCGTCTTATGCTTTGACCAGTGTCCTTCAATGTCTTTTTAACATTTAAAAGCATGTGGTTCATAAGGTGTGAAGGTTAAAGAAAGAACAAGTCTAACCTACACCAGAAGGGTTTCTCAAAAATTCTTTTTCTTGGAAAGAGCAAGGAAATATGTTCCAAATTCATTCTAACGTCATGAAATCACTACCACCATCACAGGTATGAATCTGAATAAGCAGCACACACCAACCATACCATACTGCAAACAGACTTCTCGCATGCCTGCCTACATAAAACCCTGCAGGTAAAAGAGTTACTTTACCCAGAACATTCTGTAAACCATTAAACTAACTTATCCTTGCATGAAAGTTAAGTCTTACAAACAGTCTTCCCTTCATCTTTCCAACAATGAAAAAATCACCCTATTAACTATGTGTTTTCTGGTACTTAAAAAACAGTCCCCTACCACATTGTGGGTGAACTTCTCAAAAATACTGCCTAGTTTTCTTACAGCTGTCTTCCAGTTTTTCAAGTCTTCCAGTAATTGTGGAATAATACTATAAATGAGTGCATTAAAAATTTGTCAGAAAATCAAAGAGTAGTATTGTTATTCATTATATTGTACATAAGATGCAGACTTTGTTTGATCGAATTGCCACTTTTAACTTTTTAAAAGTTTAAAAGTTAAAAGTTCCTTGCTCTGGTCTTTGAGACATTGAGCATTATCACAGCCTAAACCCTTTGGCTGTCACAGTCTAAATCCTATAGAATACTTCTGAGCAGTCAAAATTCTGTGGATTGCTGCTGAGCAATTATTTCAGGTTAATTTTGGCATGAAATGACATGAAAGTCTTCTGTCATTCAAAAAGAGAAATAGGGAATTTACTGGGGATGCTTACTAACAGAAAATGGTACAGGAATCCATGGGGCCAGGGAGCAAACTGTAATTAACAAGTGCATTTTGTAAATGTTCAACTGTCTTATCAAATCCAAGTTTGTAGAAAAAGAAAGGACATGGAGAAAAAAAAAAAATATATTAAAACCAAATTGTTAAGTTATTTACATTATTGATTCTTTTTAAGTTTTCAAACACCTAGCAAGCAGTAACGGAAGTAAAATTTTTGTAGAATTTATTTTCTAGACATTTCTTTCACTAGGCCAGTTTTACATACAAATGTTTATAACCTCATGTCCTTCTTATAGCTATAGAATTACTGAACTTGAAGCTATTTAGAAAAAAATGGGTGCTTGCCCAGTTTTTCATGGCTCTTTCACAAGACACCTTCCAGAATAATTACAAAGCTTGACAATATATCAAGTTGATATTCAGTCACCATTTTTATATAGAAAACACACTGGCCAGCAGCAGTGACAGTACTCTGTGTGGTGGGGTGGGAGCTCTCATAGACATAACTTGTCCCAGGACACTCAAAGGGTTAAAAAAAGCACATGGTAATCTCTCCATACTATCACAGGCAGTTAATCTTATTTAAAGGAACACATTTTGCCTGTAGACATCATAGTCTCAAGGTGTGACCAGGAGAGGTGTGCGCAGAACAGAACAAGAGTGGCCGGAGGGGCTTTGCTAGTGCAGGACAATGCCTGGGAGAGAGCTGAGCGCTGCCTCCCCAGGCCAGGACACAGCCCACAGGCGACCTCGTTATCCGAGGAATGAAAGGAGCACTTGACTCTGTCCCCACATACCTCACCACTCCCCACCCCTGCACAATGTAAATTAAGCCATTCCCCTAAGTGGATTGCTAGGGGAGCAGCTCTTAAAATGCCCACAGGCTTCAGCAAGACCAGGATTTCACTTGTATTTCTCAAGAGCAATGTAGTCTGCTACAGGGACCTGACTGATGCCTCCTGGAATTGTTTTAGAGTCACTCCCACCCCAGCTTGTAACCTTCCTTGTGCTGACAGAAGAGCCACTTACACTATGATGCCTACAAAACCAACCCAAGTGTTATGGAAAGATTTCCTTCTCTAGAATGTGATTTTGAAGTACACACTAATTATAGTAACTGCATTAAAATGTACCCAAAGAATATATCGATATAAGGGCAGAGAGTGCTATTCCCAAGAAGTAACACATCAGGGTACTGGGCTTTTATTTTTTTCTGCTTGCTGAACATCCTCCAGCAATACACATTTACTTAAAAATTATTTACCTGAATGTATTTGAATTTGTTATTGTCAGTATACTTATACTAGAGGGAATTATGGTGCATAACTGTAACTCAAGCTATTCTGTCTACTTGGAAATGGTCAGACAACATGCAAATTTTATTCCCTGAGTGAAGAATGCAAGTATTTCCATTGAAAAGCATTCATGTTTAAAGTAAGGTCTCCTTGAGTATGGGTGTTTATAATTCCAGATTCCCTTAGAGCAAATATTTGTGTCTAGAGACACAATTTTTTATAGACACAAATGTGTTCATTTGCAAAAGATTTAACAGTTTGTTTGCAGAAAATAAAGGTCAAAACCATAAAAGTATACTGAAAAGCATAAAAGTCCTTAAAGGATGGTGTGTGAGTGCCAGTGTGCAAGTGTTACAGGTATGAGCCATTTTGAAAAAAAAAGAACTGTACCTGTGTGGATGTAAATATGCTGATGAGAAAATACATGCACTGTTGGTTGTTACTTCCATAGCCCCTAGAGATTATGTGTGTATGTGCACATGTGCATAAAGAAAAGGGAGAGAGAAAATGAGGTGGAGAGTGGGAGGACACGTGCAAATAGACACAGAGCCAGAATAATTTTTTTTCCTCCCATTAAGATGATTATAGTTTCCTTCAAAATAAGAGGGCTCTGTTAAAGATTTTCACTTCAAAGAAAAGTTCTCGGTGGAAGCTCATCCTCTCCTTCACTCATTAGTAGGCAGAGAAGTTTTTAACATAATTGATAATCTAGCACAGAAAAGCAGAGATGTGTATTTCCCTCCCAAATCAGGCAAAGCATTTCTCAGACATGTGACTGTCTGAAGTTAAAGAAGAAAAAGCAGCAGCAAGACTTTTAGAGGACAATGAACACAAGAAATTCAAATATTAATGCAATTCATATTTCTATATGGGAGTAACCTACAGTATAAGATTCCTGTGGTAGTTTAATTTCTGGTATCGATGGCCTTTATCCTCTAAGTAATGTTTTGGGTTGTTTTTTTGTTTTTTGTTTTTTTCTTAAATCTGCATTTTAATTCCCCAAATAGACTGTCTGTGGGGGTCAGAGGGAAAATCTCTCTCTTACCTGCCTGTGTCTAGATGTTGACAATGGCTCCATGTGTTACGTCATGGCCCAAATGCACCCAGCCATCTGCTGAACATGCCTGCAGCTTTGGAACAATTTTTGCAGTTGCAGGTGTGCACTGAGGCAGATCTCATGGCTACCCACTACTCATCCATATGATCTGGGTTGAATTTGTCCTTCACCCTCAATGTGTAGTGAGGAAGATGCACGGCTGAGCAATTGAAAAGAAGCACGAAAAATACTGAGTTCCCCAGCCCAGCTAATAAAATCACATGCAGCTGCTCTCTCTTCTATAGTGATTATGACTGATTGAATCCTATTCCAAATTAAATTAATCCATGTTGTGAATAAATATTTTATTTTAATAATCCTACTTATTTAGGGCCAAGTCATAGCCTAAAAGATTCACTTTGTTTAATACATCAGAGCCTAGAGAATTTCCTTAGCCTTTTGAATCATAGAATTATAGAATAGTTTGTGTTGGAGGGCATCTTTAAAGGTCATCTAGCCCAACTCCACTGCAACGAGCAGGGACATCTTTAACTAGATCAGGTTGCTCAAAGCCCCATCCAATCTGACCTTGAATGTTTCCAGGAAGGGGGCAATTACCACCTCTCTGAGCAACCTGTCTCAATATTTCACTACCTTCATCATAATAAATTTCTTCCTTGTATCTACCCTCTTTTAGTTTAAAACCATTACCTCTTGTGCTATTGCAAAAGGCTCTGCTAAAAAGTCTGTTTCCATCTTTCTTATAGTGCCCTTTAAGTTAATTTTAAGGCCACAAGAAGTTCTCCACAGAGCCTTCTCCAGGCTGAGCAACTCCAACTCTTCAGCCTTTCTTCATAGGAGAGCTGTTCCAGCCCTCTGATCATTTTTGTGGCTCTCCTCTGAACTTGCCCCAAAAGTTCTGTGCCTTTCTTGTGCTGAGGACACCAGTGAAAGACACAGCACTACAGGAGAGGGCTCACCAGAGCCGAATAGAAGAGCACAATTACCTCCCTTGGCTGCTGGCTGCACTTCCTTTGATGATCTTCTAGGTCCCTTCCAGCCCCTAATATCTGTGATTCTGTGATTCTGTGATGCAGCCCAGAATACAGCTGACTCTTTGGGCTGCAAGCACATATTGTCAGCTCATATTCAGCTTTTCACTCACACATATCCCCAAGACTTTCTTCACGGGTCTGTTCTCAATCCCACCATCAGCCTTTATTGATAGCGGTAGTTACCTCAACCCAGGTGCAGGCCCTGAACTTGATTTTGTTGAACCTCATGAGGTTCACATGAGTCCAATTCTCAAGCATTTCTTAAGAATCTTATCTAAGAGATTCCACTGGTCAAGTTTTAGTAATTTCTCCAGTTGCACTTTCTCTTTTCCTTTTAATGTGCTGTGTGAATGGATTTTCTGGCAGCTTCCCTTTTCAGCATTGAATGTTTCACAGTCCTTGGATTTACTGCTGCATTTCCATGTTATTACATGGAGGTGGAAGCTACTATTTAGTGAGAACAAAAGTAAATACTAAGGGAATTAAAAAAAAAAACAACTTTATTTTCTCCCCCTTTAAGGAAGACTCAGACAACACCCAGGGTAGTTGCAGGTCCTTTTACTGCTACAGCCAAAAACACAAATCAGACACTGCTGCTGATCTAATGAGCAATTCTATATGCTTGGAAAGCTATCATTCAGCCAGTTTGCATTACAAAAGTGTCAAAGTTATTTAATGGACAAATATGGCTTGAGAGATGATAAGTCTAAGTTGCTACTAATTTATGTCAAGTCTATGAAATCACCTGTCTAATATTAGATGCCAAGTCTGCTGACATAAATTAGTGAGAATATGGAAAGATACCTTTCCTTGTTTTTTCAATGTCATCCTTGTGGCTGCCAATATATATGAACTGTGAAATTTTTATGTGCCAGAACAAAAGAATAAGGAAGCATAGGCTGATTTATTTCCTGTAGTAAACTAGCAGATGTATGGAATAAATTTGTATGAAATATAAAAAGAAAATATATTACATAATTTTTACAAAGCCATGTGTCTTGTGAACATGCTGTCACTCCCAACCTGTAATGCCCCACCTTTTGCAGCACTTTTGTCAACCACATCACAAATATAAGCTGCATATAAGAGTCTCTGTATTGCTTATGGTAAGGCTGCAAAGCTGAAGACATCTGCCTTTACATTTAGTTGTTAATGTTTTGCTACTGGCTGACCTGCTGAACTCTTGTCTTTTACTCTGTCATGAAGATGCCATTGTAGCTTAATTTTCTCCCTATGCTCAGTTTCTTCCCTTTAAGATAAGAATATTACTTGGTTGGTTGGTTTTGGTTTTTTTTTCCCTGATTTCCTAACCGGAGCAACAGGTATTATTAAAACAGGAATTGTGGAGATGTAGAAGACATTAGAATATTTTCTGTCTATGGTTCATAGTCTGCCCAGATCCTATAGTAAACTCAATCAGATTTCAATATTTTCAGATTGAGTCACAGGTTTCCAACACAAGTGATGGAGACATTAGTCAAAGTTAGTTAATTCAGCTGAATATAGTCATTGGTAGTATGTGTCAGCAAGTGACAAGGTGAGCCTTATTTGTTTTCAGTAGGGTGAAATACTGATTATTTGAAGCCTTTGTTCCTCTCCTTGTTAGAAGTTTCAAGGGGTCAGAGTTTGCCCTAAAAACACTATCAGTGAGGCATTGTGTCCTTTCAAGTGTCCTATTGAACATGTATATGAGTTTTACTCCATTAACAAGGGTAGATATGTATCAGCATGTTAATGATTCTTGGCTCTGCATGTCTATCTTCTCTGACCCATGTCACACGCCAAAATAAACGACATGGTGCATGTAGAGATTTAGTGTCTGCCCTGTGAGCAGCAGCTGGCTAAGTCCAGTCTATGGATAAAGCATAAGTAACATTATGTGGGAACACCTGTCAATAGTTTTCACTGTGCTGCTGGTCCAGAGACATCAGACATTTATATTTAGTGTCTGGTTCTCTAACCCTTATGAGGACCTTTACATCTGCTGCTGGTGCAATGGGTACAAGCCCTCCTTGCGGTCACTTTGGATAAGTCTAGGAGATTGCTTTATCTGTGCTTTGAATAAACCAAACACTGATCAGCCATGGACTCATGGAGCTCCAACAACATATAGTGCTGGATAACAGTGCCAGTCCAGAGGCTCCAGGCATCTGCTGGCCAGTAATTGTGAACAGGGTTGTGTCTTGCCTCAACACATAGCTTGGTGTTGCCTCACCAAAAGTCCTAACTGCTTTAAGAATAGGATGCTTTTGTGCTCACAACAGAAATCTGCCATCTAATTCCTTATGAAATTGAAGCTGATACAGCAGACAGCAGCCTCTGACACAAGTCTTAGTACATTGAGCTAGTGCTTTGATGCTTAGGTTTGGTTGATGATAAGGATCTGTGTGAAGGTTAAGGTTTTGCTTTTATCATGTAGTCCGTGCACTGATTTCAGAGCTGTTGCTGGAGAGGCAGCTTCTCTGTGATCATGACAACATCATAGACTTAACTAAAGACATCCAAGTTGAGAAGCTACCTGCACAGATATTATTTTTACAATTCTGTTTCAATGTGCCCTAGCCAAGATTTTCCGTCCTTCTAAATATTGTATGAATTTTAATATACTTTTGACAAGTGTTAAAAAGCAGCATATTAAAGGCTTTTATGTAGGAAATTCAGTCAATTACTTGCAGTTCCAAATTAATATATTTAACATCAAAGGAACTGCATTTAAAAATAATCATGGAATCAGCAATGCAAGTCTATAACAGAAAATTAAAGGATTTGTACATGAAATATACACTGATAGATCAACTGGCTGACAAAAACCTAACATCATTATATAATGCAATAAGAGCTAGGGGAAAAAAATTACTTCAAAATGTTAAACATCAAAAATTTACATCTGTCAAAAAAAAATATGGCCACAAATAAAGAATTGAGAAGTTAGGTTTCACAATGTCGACATTGTCTCATGTATCCTAAGTAAAACCAATAGTAGAGTGTGTTGAGATAATCAAATGCTGACATGTGCAAGACCTGAATACAAAGCACATTTCTGATCAGTAGGAATTTTTGAAATTTCAAAGCTCACTCAGGACAAAGAGAAAAAAATGTGTGATGACATAATAATAAAAGACTGTTTTCATCAAAACTTTCTTTTCTGATAATTCTTATTTTTTTAACCTTTCTCATTATATATTAATGAAAATTGCTGAGGAAAAAAAATGGAATTTTATGTCAGAAAATAAGACTTTAAAGAACAGAAAAAAAGAGGTATTTTGACAATTTGGAAGTTAAACTATCCTGAGACTTACAAAACCTAACCCTGTTCTGTGGAACATTTCAGTTTTGACATGTGGAACTTTGTAATGAAAAGTGCTTTTTACTGGAAATGCTTTAATTAGTTTTAGCTTTCTTTCATGACAGTGTCTGGCTTATGACATTCTCACATAATAAGAATTCTCTTTAGATTCCTAAAGCATTATCTGAATAATTTTCCATATATTAATTTTATTTATGATAGATTACAATAAAATTTGCTAACTGTATTTTTCCAACATCGTGAGATGTCTCTACGCTTGACCAAGAATGCAATTTGACATAATCAGTTACAGGATGTACCTCAGCACTAATGTCAGTGGGCATTTTTTTACATTATCTGAACCAAGACATTTGTTATAACTGATCAAAGGAGTTTTTTAACCTACTTGAAACTGCTAAAAGATACAGATGCATTTACCGTCAATTCAATCTTGATTAATGTAGCATTATTAAAATTTCTAGGAGATAAATATAAGGTTGTTGAAAAACTTTCAGAGAGAAATATAAATCTCAAGAAGAACTCTGAAGACAGGCTTTATGATGGCACTAGACTCACATCATTGAGATTTTCAGAAGATTGCAAAGCCTACATAGGGATAAACAGACTTTTAGAAACACTGGTATCTCCAATAGAGAACAAAAATATATTTTCTAGATAGCAACACATCTATTGTGTTCACCGCAATACTCAAATATATAGAAGTGACTTCCTGTGTCATAACAGTGATTTATAACATGAGCAATGAAACATGTCATTAGTATTTATAAAATGTAAGCATAGGAAAAGCTTCTAAATATTCCAGGTTAAAACGGTTCCATTTTTCAATGTTAACACAGTAGCTTTTCCATCCAGAGATGTGTCACACATAAAAATTCATATTAATGCCATCTAAATGTTAAAGTCTGCTGATGTATACAACTATTACTCAGAAAAATGCAAGTCTTATTATGGAAGACTGTCTTATGTGAAAAGGCTGAAGTCATTTGGCAAAACAACTTAATTTGGGGTGATTGTTTTGGGTTTTTTTCTCATACCTTGGAAATCTGCTTCATTTTCACAAAGGGGTGCCCAAACAGTGACCCAGCACACTTTACTCACACTTTCACACTACAGAGAGTTCATCTTGAAGAAATTGAATCCTTCTCACCCAGTGATGTGAATACTCACTTCACGTTTCAATCTTGGTGTCAATGACATGGAAACAATGCTCTAGGTCTCAACTGCAGGTTTCTCTGCTTTGGGCCACAATTACACAGTGTTGTCAGTCACTTCACACCCATATCTGTTGACATTAATTACAGATACTACTTCCTTTGCTGTACTATGTGTAACTACCCTAAGGTTTCTATATAACTAGAGGTGTAGAATTGCTCCCTCCTATGTCACACAATAGCTACAGTGTTCTTTGTAACAGAAGAGGACACTGGAAAAGTTGAACAGGAAGCACAGCTGACAAACCTCAGGCTATTATTATTATTTATTATTCTAGAAAGCTTTCAGGCCTGTAGTCATTGGACATAGAAATCCAGGAAAACAAGATCCCTGCTACAAACAGCTCTGAGTACTAAACTGCTCTTTCACCAGTGCAAACATATGGGAAAAATACCAACAACTGTAACATTTAAAGTTATACCAATAACCATCTTGGCAGTGATCTTCATGGATGAGTGTGAAGCAAAACATTTTACAAGAGGGAGAAGGTCATGAAGAATGAGATTTATGTATTTAATTACCTTAGGAACAAGTTCTGGAAGGTCTTTCCAAAGATATTTTTTCATTTCAGATGTTCAGTGCAGACATGCTCATACTTTGTAAGCAATTACTAGATAAGCTCTGGTAGGAAGTGGCAGAAGCACCTTCTTCATGGGAATAGTGGCTCTCTATTAAGAGGAAAAGCATTAGAGAACATGTCAAGTGCAGAAGTCTGCTGTGTAAAATAAAGTAAAAAGTGTGAGTTGACATTTCCCCTGGGATTCTACACAGAACAGTCAACACTTATCAGGCTATTCAAAACACTGAATTTCTGTTTGCTTTTCCACTTACATGAGAATGTTTCCATTGAGTTTGTCAGGATTTTGAAAATTGGGCAATATTAATCACAATTCTGGGAAAGCCTAAAGATGTGTAATTTCACAATGCTAATGAAGGAATATAAAAACTACTTCAGACACGGACGCAGCTTGAAAACACAGCAGAAGTCTCTGGAAATTGAGTCATTTTTCTGCCAGAACTATTACTGTGTAATCAAAGTTTCATTATAAATGATACTGCAATTCCCACATTGCACATATGAAACAATTAGTGACTTTAATTTGCTTTCCTATAAGTGGAGATTTGCTATAACTGAGTTTGCTGTTCATATAGTTAGGTAATTCAGTCATAACATTACCTGAATGTTTTCAAATTGCCTTTACATAAATGCTTTATGATAGAAGCCTCTTTTCCCTTTAAACCACTAAAAGCTTAACCTTCTGGAGAGTCACCTTATCCCTCTTTCTCTCTGAAACTATTTTGAATGCTTATGTGGACTTCACTGCTGCTCAGCCCAGGTCTTCAAAGCATAGACTGCTAGTTTGACCTGGAGATGTAGTGCAAAAGTCACTCAGCATTATGATGCAGTTTGCCCTTTTGCAGGGGCAGATGGTGATTTGGATGTCAATGTTACACTGTGCTTGGAGAAGTACAACTTGCAAACACTCCTACACAGACAACTCAGACCTTGGGTCTGAATGCATTGGGAATTAGCAAAGCTAAAAGTTTGGTAGAGAAGCAATAGAGGCTGAGTAGATCTTGGCTCTGTCTCCCCTACACAGCAGTCACTATGACTGAACTGCATGTGGGTTGTTAAAATTTTTAGATATTATGAGACAATATTAATGAGATATTTCTCCATGTCCCCCTCTCCAACCAAGTAATTGTGACTCATATGATATTTCTGAGGGATCAGGTTTTTGGGGAATATTTTAAAGTTTCTGTTGGTCCCATGAGAGTTTTTTCCTCATCTCTGTACCAAAGAGTCATAAGAAACCCATTTTAGATGGACTACATGCTGTTGACTGGTACCTTTAGGGTATTTGTCTTGTTTCTATATGGCAAGGCAGAGTGAAATACAGAAATTTCAGGTCCAGAATTAAATGTAATTGTTTATATGACCAGAATAGCTAGAAAGCTTCCATTTTTGTTGATTTTTTTTATTTTATTTTTTTTTTTTTTAACAAAGAGGAGGAAATTTACTATGGTACAAGGAGTGTGGAGGCACTGACCTAGAACACATTGTGAGGAGGAATCAAGAGGGAGGTGTCAAAGGGTACTCCCTCAAGGGCTGGCTGACTAGGGACAGGGGGCAGCAAAATCTAATCATGGTAGTCACTGAATTTCATTAGAGAAATCCAGTACAGTTTGTGCCTAATGGCTCTGTGGTATGAATGAAAAAGGCACTGGAGCTGGAACACCCTGGGAAGTGAGCAGATGATAATACTAGCTGATCTACAGACAAAAAAAAAATCCCTCAAAAAGTGAAGGACAATGAGAGCTCACACCTAACTACTGTGACAATCAGTAGAATTTTTATGGCCTAGAGGCATGGTTGCTATAATTCATTTCTCCACCTGCTAGTCAGAGGGAGCAGATTTCCACAGCATGACAACTCAAGCATGCATGCTGAGCCTGCTGAGGAAAATGAACAGCATCTCTACCTAGGACCTGGGTATACCTGTCCATAAAACTGACCTTGACAGCACTAGCAAATGTCATAGAGAAGCTTATGTCCTAGCTGTAATTGCTATTTTTTTTCTTTTTTTTTTTCTTTTTTTTTCTTCTTTTTTTTTTTTTGTTTTGTTTTTGTTTTTTAACAAAATGCACACATTTCAATAAACCTGCACTAGAAAGCTTAGGCTAGCAAGCTTAAGCAAAATGACAAGGTCATCCACAGAACATGCTTTTTACCACAATTACTAAACCAGAAAATATTCCATGTTTGAGGTGGATACGAAGATCAAGTCTTCTGTGAGTAACTAGATACTGTTAATTTTATCAGTTCTGTCCTCTCAAAGAAACAGGGCAACTCCTAAGCACCCACAACCCTCGAAACACCATGGATTTGTCTAAATCTGCCCTATCTTTGACCTTCATCAATGTCTGTCTTCTCAGGACTTGTATGGTTCATAAAGCCTCAGCCCTGCAAATGTTATGACATGGCCCTATCCTAGTGCATAGTCAGCAAAGTGAGAGTTAAATATAGTTGTGATAACACCTTTATTTCAATACTTAATGCTTTTTTAATTATAATTTTCAAAGGTATTTTGTAGGGGTTTTACTTCCATGCAGGCCGCCTTCTACCTGACAAGGTCTGCTTGTTGTCTGGTGTTGCACACGCAGCAGCACTCAGCTAGCAGCTGGGAAAACCCCACCAATGTTGGTCCATGTCACAGAAGCACTGTGCAGAGCCAGGTGCCTGTGCTGGCCAGTGTGCTGTGGGTGAACTGGGGAGAGCTGCAGATAGAATGGGCACAGAGATCTCATTTAGTTCCCACATTGACTCTGGGAGGCTCAGCTGTGAAGTCTTTACTGGGGCTGAAGGGAGGTTTCTCTGTGTGAATGGATTCAAGGAATGAAAAAAAGCGCAAGGGAAAATTATGATTTGATAAGGTTTCCATAAAATGCAATTTTTTTTTTCTCCCTAAGGCCTTTTTTTTTTTTTCTCCCTATCTCTAAAAAACTTACATATCAATCAAGATACAGTTAGGAAATCTAATTAAGTGCCCACAGTAATAATTATTGTCTTCCTCTATCCTGTTTTTTTTCTAGATTGGACTTTTCTGAGAAAACAGTCTTGGCACAAAAAAGACATTGCCGTCTATTACAGGAAAATTTTGCTTGCTTTAGAACCAGACCTCCTCTTTCTCTCTCTTTTGTGAATGTCAGTTCAATTTTATTTCACAGTTTCATGTATCTTTTTATTTTGATCCCTCCTCTAAGTAATACTCGAGGAAATGAGATGCCTGAAATAATCAAACAGCAGAAATCAAGTATGCAAAAATTAGAACCAGATACTCACTAAGGCTCTTTAGCTAAACCAACTGATTTTGATTATGGACATTATCATGGTTTTAATTCTGCTCAGGTCAGCAGCAAGCAAAGCTCATAATTTTGTGGTGATTGTTTTGTGGCCTACAGGATACAGATGGATGTTTTCTTCCTCTGGAATAGGTTTTATATCTGCAGTTCTCTGTAGGCTGTAAATGGGAACTACATGAGGCTGCACAGAGGGGATTTCAGCTCACCTATGACATATGGAACAATTGCTTCCAGGTCTGGAAGGATTTCAGACTATCAGACCTTCAAATTGATTCTGATATTATGTATGAATAAAAACTGTTGTAAGCCATTTTTAAGAAGTTTGAATTGCTGTAAAGTGGCTAAATCTCATTTTCTATTCAGCCAGAACAACCTGTGAAGGCCAGCATAGTCCATCAGGTCAAGCGAAGGACAGGCTAGAGTGCTCTAATGGGGAACATCTTAGTGCCCCTGGCCATGCCATATTCTGGCCAACACTCTTCAGAAGGATCTTCTTTCTTCATCTCTCACAGCTGAAAAAATTCCCCTACCCTCTTTCCCTCACCTTCCTACAATACAATGGGTGTTATGCTACTGTAGAAAAGTACCACAACTTTTATAGGGTCCCATTTTTTAGTTTTTCCCTAAATAAAACCAAACTTGACCATCACAAGCTTGTCAACACCGTGAAAAGCCCCCAGTGTTAAACATGTTTTTCTCTCTTCACAGTAGCCTTATTTCTGTTAGTCTTTTATTGCTAGTCATTGCATTGCCAGCTTTAATTTCTGGTATGTGAATGTGGTGATTGTATGTTGGGGCTGTTACCGTGTCACTCACTTCCCCATTCTTTGAAACGACTGGGAGAGCAAGGAACAAGCACAGATGAAGAGCAGGAAACCCTGGCCAGCAAGCAGCACCATGCAGTCCACGTGGTCTTGAATTGCATATGGTCAGGAACAGGGGTAGTAATGGAACACAGTGGCAAACGCAAAGAAGATCTGGGGACAAGTGCTGCTTGTTAGTGATACAAGGTGAAGAACACATGAGAGCTGGCATAAGCGGGATGTCCACACAATTAGATTACAAGGTACATGCTGACAAGACTGGCAGCTAGAGTAGTAACCAAGTAAATGTCAAGAACTGACCTAAGGCAAATCTGAGATGAAATCCATATAGAGACTCAACTAGTCTAATTTCTGGACATAGAGAGCTGGAAACATCAAACATTCTTCTTTCTTTAGTTTTTATTTTTTTCTGAGATGTTCCAATGGTATTCTGTGAAATGAGCTGTGTCCTTCTTCATCATTGGATATCGGGCTAAAGTATCAGAGCCATAGTTGCTGGAAGCTCTCTGCCTTTCCCTGCCTACAAAGGAGGGGAGGGAGGAGCACTCACTGATAGTGAGCAGCTGTGTAAGAAATTGTAACTGGGAAGAAAATATAAATTATTTGAAACGTGTGGTTTTGGCCCATGCCAGAGATGTAGGCAACTTTGAAAGTACAGCAAAGGGAACCACACAAAGGGTTGTGATACTAAAAACTGAGAGTTCATATTGAACATTCTTCTTAGTCAGGGGGAGAGGAAGATGATTTAGTCTGTTAAGGCTTTAGCTGAACAAACTCATCAGTATAATTTACTTGTTCTGTGATATACCTGAACTGATTTATCATCAGTTACCTGTTACATTGTACTTGTAAGCATTTAAAGACAAGGGTTATTGTGTTTGCAAAATGGAAAACAAGAGAGAAGTTCTTGTTTGTGCTTAGTCCCCTCTGTATAGCATGTTAATCTAAGTTTATACCATTTCTTCAAGAAGATATGTGATGAAAAAAATCCTGTTCTCCTATGGGGCTGCCTCACAGGTATTAAATACTACTGTGTTCTTTTCATCTCTCCAAAATTTTGCAGTTAGAGTATCTGTGCATTTATTTCCTGACTGCCCTAGTAAAAAACTTATTTTATCATTGGGTGAGTATATAACATTTTAATGGAAACTACTAAAAGCCGTTGAAGCATGGTGTACCTGTAGGACCTGTTTAAAGTGCTTTGTGCATCTGGCAAGCCACCAAGTTGATGAAAGCCCTTGGTGTTTAATGACAATCACAAAATAGTACTGCTAAGGGGGTGGCTTGGCTCAAGTTCTTACTTTCCTACTCAATTTTTATGCCTTTTGATTGCAGTTAAATTCAGGGAACATGGAGTTTTACGCTTATTTCATTTTTAATTATGAACCCACGCTTTTGTCATCATAATAAAGTGGAACTCATTTTCTTAGGAAATTCTCTCTGTTGTTAAATCTTTGTCTACTGGTATAAAAGCAGATACGTCATGTCCCCCTTTTGCTCCTTTTTAAGACTTTTGATCTTCTGTGCTAGATATAAGCTCTACAACCACTGAGTCACACTTCTGATATCTGTGGTAAAAAAGTTTGCAAATAAATCCATTGAGGCCATAAAGCCAACAGGATTTCAGCTGAGAAGACTTCTTAACAAATATGGATATCCTGGAGGCCAGGAGGGCTCTGTGTGACGCAAGGACGGTGTCCTAGCTCATTCTTCTCACAACAATTCACCTGCCTCAAACAATTACTCATACAGTACTTTAAAACTATCACACTACTTTAAAAACGGTTGCAGTTTTTTCTCTCTATTAGAAATATGCTTAACTCAAATGCAAATTTTGTCCAGCTGAAAAGAGACCAACACCCAAATTAAATAGCAAAACAAGGTCCAGAGGCCAAAGCCCTGGCAACAGACATATTCACAGGGGCACAACCACCATCAACAACACAAAGAGTGCCAGATTTAGAAGGCTGGAAGAACAGCATTTCAGCCAGTATCCTGGAAATGTTATGGAGGAGGTAGAGGCAACATAAATGCTTTTGTGAAAGAGAAAATAGTTCTGAGACCTCAGGAGAAATATCTGAGGCTGAGAGACAGATCAAAGCTGTGTCTGAATAGATCAAAGATCTCAAAAAAAAAAAAAATGTATGTGCACAGCAAGCTGCCTGGTTTGCCTGAGTGAAAGCAATTTCCTAAAAAGAGTTGCCTTGCATATCAGATTAGCCAACAAAGCTCAGAATAAAGTACTGGGAGATGCCACCAGTAAAAACTGGATACTCACCAGTATCTACTTCTCTATCTATAAGCACCAGAATATAGGTGTGGCAGCTCAAAAGAGTAGGAGAGAATTAATGAAAGATTTTTCCCAAACGTCTAGTGGCTGAGGAATGAACTACATGGTGGAGGCCTCAGGCAGTTCTCAGTTCAGGAAGGCCTGGCTGAGGTATGTTGAGAATTACAGATTTTCTGAAAATTCATTCAACGTGCCTCTAGCTGGGCACTCTGAATCACTGATAAGTTTTCAGAGGTTTCACTAAAATGCTCCTTGGTAATATCCATTAGCCCCAGACAGAACAGCAGAGTGGAAAATTCCTGTTCTTGCTCCAGTGACAATTAGTTATACAAAGTGTAACAATTCTGTTGAGATAGTGGCTCTTCAACCCACTGCTTCAGACAGACCTGTAAGGATACCTAAACCAAAAATTATATATTTTGTGCTGCTTGGACCTTGAACTTGTAACTTCCCAAGGGAGTATTTCAATTTCTAACTCTGGCTGGGGCTGTACAGTTTTTACCAGAATTTTCATCCTAGGCACAAGAAATATTTCTCTATCTAAGTATTATTGTACCTGTTGCAATTAAAGACAAAGGAAAAAGACAAGGAAAGGATGGGAGAGGAAAAGGAGAGAAGAGGAAAGAGGGAGAAGGAGAAAGAAGGAGAAGGAGAAAAGGAGAAGGAGAAGGAGAAAAGGAGAAGAAGAGGGAATCATAGAATCATTGTTATGATTGGAAAGGACCTCCAGGGTCATCAAGTCCAACCTTTGTCCTAGCATTTCTCTAACCACTACACCATATCCTCAAGCGCCGCATCTATTCGTTCTTTAAACACCTCCAGGGATGGTGACTCCACCACCTCCCTGGGCAGCCTGTTCCAGCACCTAACCACCATCTCAGTGAAGAATTTCTTCCTAATATCCAATCTAAACCTCCCCTGACACAACTTGAGGCCATTTCCCCTCATCCTATCATTACTAATTTGAGAGAAGGGACCAGCACCAGCCTCACTACAACTACCATTTAGGTAGTTGTAGAGGGCAATAAGGTCTCCTCTCAGTCTCCTCTTCTCTAGACTAAACAAACCTAGTTCCTTCAGCCACTCTTCATAGGGCAGGCTTTCCAGCCCTTTCACCAGCTTTGTTGCCCTTCTCTGCACCCTCTCCAGCACCTCAATGTCCTTCTTGTACTCTGGTGACCAAAACTGGACACAATACTCAAGGTGTGGTCTCACAAATGCTGAGTACAGGGGCACAGTCACCTCCCTACTTCTGCTGGTCACTCTGTTTCTGATACAGGCCAGGATGCCGTTGGTCCTCTTGGCTACCTGGACACACTGCTGGCTCATGTTCAGCTGGCTATCGATCAACACCCCTAGGTCCTTTTCCACCAGGCAGCTTTCCACCCACTCCTCCCCAAGCCTGTAGCATTGCTGGGGGTTGTTGTGACCGAAGTGAATAACCCAGCACTTGGCTTTGTTAAACCTCATACAATTGACCTCAGCCCATCACTCCAGCCTGTCCAGATCCTGTTGCAGAGCCTTCTTACCCTCAAGCAGATCAACACTTGTGTTTAATTTTGTGTCATCTGCAAATTTACTGGGGGTACATTCGATACCCTCGTCCAGGTCATTGATGAAGATATTAAACTAGTCAGGGAAAGGGAAGGAAAAGATTTTATGAATAACAGTCAAATTAAATAGTTTACAATTAATGAGGGTTAAAGGTACAAAGTGGGAAAATACGTGTTATTGAGGAGAAAAAAAGGTCATAGCCTACAAGCACTTCTACATGGGGTCTCAGTGAGGACCCAGTGGGATCCTCTGAGGAACAGCCATAGTAGTAGGTATAAACTCATAGTTTCACCTCTACATTCAATAACCTGTGCTGGGGTAAGATATGCAATGTAGGTACTCTTGTTTTTCAAAGATCTTAAAAAAAAGTGGATAAAGAAAGAGGGAAGGGTGACAGAATGTTGTCAAGGACTAGAGAAATTGACTTACACTGAAAAAATGTAAAATGCTCAGTCTACTTACCTAACCATAAAGAAGCTCAAGAAGTAATTGATTTACAGTAGCCTAGTATCCTTAAAAATATTGTATACTGCAGAGTTGACCAATCTCATAGAGAAAGTCTGGACAGAAAGCTATGATTAGAACCAGAAGCTTTACTTTTATTTACATCACATGTGGTAAATGTACTTTTATTAGGAACTGCTGGTTTCCTTTAAACTTACTGAACTTCACAATGAAGGTCCAGTGTTTGTCTTTCTACAATATGTCCTATCACATAATCCAGTCTTGCACTGGTCATCAGATGATTTTTTTTTGTTACAAAGTACTACTGTGTAAATTGTTTCAAGGACAGCAACATAAGAAAAATATTTTAATTGGCCTGTGTCTGTTTCCTTTTACTCAAAGACTGTCCACATATAAAATGACAGTTATCACTGTCATTCTCCCTAGGGAAACATATTGCCTTTCATCACTTCTTTCCCTGAGCCTTTCTCCTATCCTTTGTATGGTTATTTGTGTTCAGCTGCTCTGTCTGTGCATCTCTCTCTCTCTCTCTCTCTCTGTGTCTCTCTCTCCTGTTGTCGAACTGCAGCTCCCACTGGAATTTGCACAATCAAAACCAGCTCTCATCTCAAATAGCAGTGAATCACACCACCTGAAGAAGAATAGCAAATTGAGTGCAGTAGCCTTGCTGCTTACACAGTGTGAGGTACCAGAAGCGCCCACAGGATGGAAGGACTTGGGTTTATGTGAGACCCACTTAGCCTGAGATATGCTGCCTGTGATCTGAAAGCTGTCACAGGGTTTTATAGGAGTGTGTATATTTAGGGGATGTTTTTAAGAGGCTAATAGTGTGCTGCATCAGAAAGCTGGAAAAGGCTGCTGCTTGCTGCTGCTGCTGCAGTAGCTGGTGCAGCAGGATGAATGTGTAAAGGACAGCCGCCCGAGCCGTGCCGGTGAGTCTCCCGTCCTGCTCTGTCTTCATTAACTGAAGGGATACAGAAGAAAACAGATGCACTAAGCTAGTACCACACTGGATTTATCACTGTGTACTCTTCACTGTGGAAAATGGTCAACAAAGACATGAATGGATTTCCAGCCAAGAAGTGCTCAGCCTTTCAGTTTTTTAAAAAGAGGGTAAGATTTTCCTTTAATTCTTTCTTTACGCTTTCTCTTTTTTTTTGTTGTCACTGTATTTGTTAATGTGCTAGAGAGAAAGTCATTGAAGAAGGAAGGTGCTTTAATACTAGTTTCCTACTGTAACAAGCCCATGGTATAAGCAGTTCTACCAAACACCAAGGGCAATAGCACTGTAGGCAAGGGGGAGCTGGCGAGGGGGGACGGGGGTGGGGGGACTGGAAGGCATTACATCAGCAGTCTTTTCTGTGGAGTGTATATCTCAGTCAGAGCTGACCACAGGGTTTGATGCACTACAACCAGCTATTCAGACTGGATAATACACTCCAAAGCAGAGTGTGGGGTTGTTGCAGCTTGCTGCTGACTATCTCTCCACAGCCACCAAGGGGTATGATACCATCCACACCTTTCATTCACTTACCTGAAGTGCGGCATTACCCACATCCACCCAATCACCCCACAGAGGGGAGGAAAAAGATAACAAATAGGTGTTTTTTAACTCAGCAAAATATTGCACATCTTGTAATAATGCAGGAGAAAAAATAAGACCAAGGTACATCTGGATTTGGTTTTCTATTATATTCTTTAATTTAGGCAGATATATCAGGAATTAAATCTGCTATTTATTATATTTGACTGCTGATTTCCTTAAGGAAACATTCTACCTCATCACTTTAGTTAAGCCCTTTTTGATTCTTTGTGTCTTTTACAGTGAAGGTGCTGCACTCTCTTTTAATTGGGCAACAAAGTCATTTCCATGTGGCAGCAGGACCGGTATTCTGAGTATGCCCATGTAGACACAGACAGGAGAAGCAAAGCATCAGAAAGAGATTGGTAGCAAGGACTCCTCTATGGAAAGGATTTCCTGAATGTTTAAAATGACAAACCTCTCTTTAAACAGACTGGAGTAGGAGCAGATAAGCTAATCCATTCACTCCTTGGTTCATTCATTCATTTATTCATTCATCTCCATTCATTCTCTCTCTTCATTATGCCAAGAATATGGTTAGTCCATTTAACCCTTCAGGCAAAGAAAGTGAAACCTACACTAACTACTAATTTGAAAGCCAGAGGCAACCCTTTTTGGGCACTGAGATGTCAAATTTAAGGGCAGACCTGAAAAACAATAGCGAAGTCACTCAGAGAAAAGAAGTGCAGTGCTAGCTGACATTTACTTTTTTCCAGAGTGATTTGTGGAAGCCTGAGACAGATAGCCCAAATACCACATATAGTTCTCATTGCAAGCTGCTTCTCATTTAAATGTATTACTATTGACATGTGTATGTTTCATATTCAGCTCACCAGGAAAGTTTATCTGCTTTTCAAAATTGCTGAAAGGTTTTAATAAAAAAGTATTCTTACTAAGGAAACAAATTAGCTTTGCAGTTCCTGTATGAGCTTAAATATTGACAATTGTCTTCTGTCTCTGTTTAGAGCTAAAACAAGTTATCACTGGAAGCCTCTACATCATTTTGTTTTAAAAGAAGGGAAAATTTTTTTTTCAGAGCTAAACTGATGATCAGTTAATTTGTCATTGGAAAAGATTGATCTCTGTAGTCGCATTTGAAGGAACTGGCATAGCAATAAAAGTCCTGGACAGTGAGTCAGAATGAATAGTCATTTTTAGTTTCTGAGGATTTTCATTTTATCAGATGTTGTCTTTTTGCTATTGTGATGAGGACAGATGAAGTCAGTAAAACCGATTTAGAGACAAGGAAATTCCCTGCCTATACATTTCTCTCAATAGATAAATATCTTCCTTGACTTCCTCTTACCCCCATTATCTTCCTCACAGAAAATCCCCTGCATTTATGTATTAACCATATTGTTCCTATGTCATTGCTTGAAAGGTGTACAAACAAGAATATCTACTTGTTTATAATGTGCTACTGGCTCCTAGCAATATATCTTCCATTTGCTGGACTGGCAACATGCCACATCTAACTACTATGAGGACAGGGAAAGATGGTTAAAGACTGTCAATTTGGTTGCCTACCTATGCTCTGGATACTCTGGTTGAACAGTGACCAAAATCCTGTGCATACAGAAACATAGCTTCTGTGTTTCTTTATTTGAGTCTAGCATGCTCTATCATTTGGCAGTTTGCATCACTACAGCACCAGCACACCATAACCAACATCATCAGCCTCCTACATGCATCCTACATTCACAGCAAGAAGCAAGTCTTGCCCTGTGGAGCCCAGCACACCTGACTGCTGGGTGAGGTATTATCTGTTTTACTGACAGGTGACTGAAACACAGGGGATATTTTTTTTGTCTGGGAACTCTGTAGGTTTCTCCCAGACTACCAAACGGGTCTATGACAAAGCAAGGGATGGAACTTCAGTCTCTCCAGTTTAAAATCATTGTGTCTGCCTCCTCAAAACACTCACATTGCAAGCACAGGTGCTTTTCAAGTCTAATTCCAAAAAATCCATATTGATCTAGATTAGAACACCCCACATTTCAGGAAATGTTACTGTTTTTTCAACTTGGTTAGACTTTTTGGGAAGAATGTACCACACGTATCTTCATTGTTTTCATTTTCCACTGAGCCTTACGTTTTCATTAAATTGCAGTCCTCTTCGCTGCTCTAGCCAAGAGTGCAGAAAGGACTGGCAGAGCTCTGTGGATTTCAACTAGGCTGAAAGTGCATTCAAACACTAACTTGAATTTGAGGACCAGATTTTTTTTAAGCCTTGTTTATTCTCTGATGACAAAGCACTGACCCACTTGGATAATGCCTGCTGTGTCAGTTGATCCAAGGTATGGGCTAATCACATCTGGAGGTCAGAGAGCAGGAAGGAAAGGCTGAAATTAAAAGGCAGAACAGTAAATTGAAATTAAAGGGAAAATAGAAACTACTGGTTTAGCATTCACTGCTGGCAGGGTTGGAACAAACGGATAGGCACTTCATCCACTTAAAACCTCTGCAGGAAGAAAACCAAATTATTAACCATGCCTGAAGTAATTACATCTAGGATCATGATTATATTTGATAAATATTATTTTTTAATCAATGGCAACACAAAATCTAGAAAGAATAGGGGAGAGAAGTATATAAGACATATATAGGGACAAGGAGGGATTCTGAAGTTACTCTAATGAAGATAAAATGTAAAAACATTGTTCCCATGTTCTAAGGTCATGGTGTAAGAGGGCTCACCTTCTGACAATGCTAGGAGATTAAAAGACATTATCACTCATAGCACCTAAATACCTTTATTTTTGTTGCCATCCCCTTCCCTGTCCACTGATGTTGTGTATTGCATACAGTATAAATAGCCCATTGAATTGGCTTGGCCATAAATGTCTGAACATTCTAATTTTTTTTAAATATACTATCAGCATTTTGAGCTCCCCAAAGTTCAGTTAAAAGGTTTGTTAATCAGCAGAGAGGTCTCACCTTTCAGAGATGTGCATGATTACCCACAGAGATGGATCAGACCAATTCAAAAGATCTCTGAATGTGGTAAATCTGTAACTACACTATTGCCATTCAGCCAGCAGGAGATATCCCAGGGTGGAGAGCTTTTCATTGCCATGCCTAGTAGATGGTTTTTAAGTGGGGTGCTGTGGTATATATACTACCACCTTCTGCTCCATTTGCCTCCCTTATAATGTCCAATTTGTATGACACTTTGCAAAATATGACCAACCCCTCATCTTGAAATAGCATATAATGTCATATAACACAACCAACATGGGTAAAACTGGACACATGAATAAAACCTGTGCTATTTAAATACTGGCTGATGATATGGTAATCTCAGTGAACATGGAAATTCATTATCCTTTTAGATGTGGATGATGATCAAATACAAATTTATTCAGAATGTGAAGATAAATGACTGATAAATGGGAAAAAAATAGTTGTCTTCCATAAAAGGAAAAAAAAAAAGAAACAGAGCATGTATTAGAGAGGAAGTTTATTGCAGGGATTAAGGATTTGCTAGTCTGAAACCTGATAAGAGAAGGAATATGCATAATCCTTTTTCACTGAGAACATTTACATTAATTAGAAATTTAGGTCAAACAAAAGTGAATGCACAAGGAAGATACAACCCCTATCTTTCTTTCTTTATAGTTTTTCCAAAGATGTGGTTTGTGGAAACCATGCCCTTCTTCTTTCTAGGTTGATATTTTATGGCACAACATAGCAGCAATTTTCTCCAAATACAAACTGAAAATGTTAACTCATAAACATCATAATGCATGAAGGTGACAACTCAGCCTGCATTAGAGCTCAAGGCAATAATAAGCTGGGGGAACTGCAGAATTACCTGCATACCATTTTTAGGATTACAGTAATTTTAGTAATACAGAAAACCCTTTAATTCAGTACTTCCAACTGATCTCCTACAGGTTATGTTCCTTCTGGCAGAATGCTGTGAGGGGGCCACTCTCTGCTCTGCCACTTTTGGTCTAGAAGTCCATTTCAGGGTTGGAGTTATCTTTCTTTTTTTTTTTTTTTTTTTTTTTTTAAGAGCTTCCTTAGAACAAAACAAATGACAGCTGAAATTGACAGTACCTCGGGAAAATGCCATCTCTATATAGCATGACCACTTCTTAGCTACTTGGGCCAATGTCACAAAAGTATATCAATTTTAAAATTGATTTCCACAGACAGGGATCCTGACTAACTGCAAGAAAGACAGAGCTTTGCTGCAGTAGAAACTTCTTTCCAGTCCCACTTCTGTTTGGTTAGGTGCTGAGCATTCATGGTTTTTCTTGGCATCAGCCAAAGCTATAAGCACTCAGCGTTGACTAGCACAACTCCAAATGCCTATACCAGACTATCAAATATAACTTGACTATTGCAAACCACAGCTGCCACAAGGTTTTAATGTAAGTAAAATGAAGGTGACCCTATATCTCAGTCACGCTTCAAATGCACTGCAGACACTCACTGAGCTGACCATTAATTTTCTCACCTCGTGTCTATTGATCCCTTTCCAAAAAAAGCCTATTAATTAAACATAAGAGATGAAACATGAGATGGGAAACTGTGTAAGGCCCAAGTATCAGTTTTCCATAAAGAATTTTGCTTTTCTCTGTCTTCCCAAGGCCAAGATGTGCTTTGTGTAGAGATCACTGCTAATACTTTACTTCTCATCTAACATACAGAAAAGGATTACTGAGGCAAAACTGGCAAGAAAACATCTGTGAGTCCCTTGTTCAAACTTAAAATATAAGAGTGTTGTTAAAACATGTATAAGAACCTGGAATGAAGTGAATAAAAAAGAAAATAAATAAGTAAGGATGAAAGTATGATGGCAGAAAGAAAGAAAGAAAGAAAGAAAGAAAGAAAGAAAGAAAGAAAGAAAGAAAGAAAGAAAGAAAGAAAGAAAAGAACAAGGAAGAGGAAAAGTTTTCTTATTCCTTTCTTCCTTCCCTTACCTCTTCCTTCCTCTTCCATAAAAAATGTTAAGACTAGAAGGTATGTGCAGACCCTTTATAACTTAATCTCTTTTACTGAACATACCTCATCATTCTTACTACAAATTTTTCAAGCTACTGCTTGCAATTGTCCATGTCTCTTTCACTTTTGGTAAAATCATCCTGCCTGAAAATTTAGAAATTCTCTTATTTTCAGCCTAATTTTACAGTTTACCAATCTCTTCCCTTTTGCTCTTGTGCTAACATAAAGCAACAACATAAAAAGCTCTTGCTCTTCCCTCGTATGTACAGCCACTAATGTATTTAGGGAGAGCACTCTTAGCTATGTTTGGCTAGGCTAAATAAGTCTACTTCTTTTAAAATCTTCTTTTAAGGTAGACTTACCATTCCCCAATTACCCTAGTAGTCAAAGATGGTTGTCGTATTTGCTGGCCTGGAGATCTCTTTGGGGTTTCCAAAGCATTCATCTTTAGCTGTTCTTTCTCATGGAATCTACTTCACACTTCTAATGTCCGTTAGACTCCTTTTCTCCCATTCTGGTCCTCTTTAGTTAAGGAGGTCAACTGTACATCACTGGGAAATTTTATAAGCACAAGCCTCGGTTCTGTATCAAATCCAGCTCCTCTTGTCAATACGCTTTTAGCTATTTTCTTTATGTCATAATTATTTTTGTTAGACTACTCTTATTTTCCATTTTAATTAATTAATTCCAATGTGTTATCACTGTCTTATTGAGTTATCAAAGACCTTATGGATTACATTATCCACATTTGCCTCATCTAAGGAAGACATCAGGCAAGTTTGGTATACTGGTAAATTCATGTTGCATGTTATCTCATTTTCTCTTGAACTCTTTAAAATTTGCTTTGTCTTCAGATGTGGTATGTTTTGTTTCTGTACACACAGTCTCATAAGGCTTTTTCTCCTGTGCTGTGCATCACTTCTCCTGGAAAACACAGACCACAAAATTCATCTTAAGATTTGCTTTCTATCTCAGCTCAATCCTTCTGAGAAACAGACTACTTTTTTCCTCATTTCTTTTTGTTTAAATTTCATTTCAGAATCTGGCTAGATTCTTCCAGACGCACATACAGCTCTTCTACCACTTTCAGGTCCTCGTTAGCCACCATCACTAATGCAATAGCAATGGAGTGGGAGGTTCCTTTGACATCCTGCTCTGGCTCATTCCTTCTGAGATCAGATTAGATATTTCTTGAGCCTGAGTAGTGATTCAGTCTCTCTTCATTACATGCCTTCAGAGTGGAGCATGGCTTCTGTCTGGGGAAGATCCAAACATGATATTTCAGAGTCTTCTGCCAAGTGCATATTACCATTGTTTTAAAGGTCACAGAATGTGGAGTTAAACCCTTAGAGCAATCTTACCCCAAACACAATAATGTCACTGCTATCATAACTCAGCAGCCTCAGTATCATTTATCCTCAGTCTGAATATCCTAATTGTCTGAAAAGCAGTGTGAAAATTGTTGAAAAACACCCTTGGCTGGGTGGGAAAAGGTGAATTCAAACTGAGATACTGAGAAACAGCCAGCTGAAAAATCAGTGTGATTTCTCCACCAAATGGGGAGAGAGATAAATATGATATGCAGGGGCTGGAAAGGACTAAGAATTTGGAGCAACTCAGTGTATATGTTACCCTATCTACTAACTTAAAATATGGTTTTGATGAGGGTTACAAGCTCAGGAGAGGTAAAGGGTTGTGTCCATGGAGAAAGGAATCAGAGAATTGAAAGAAGTGGGAAAACATATATCCTTGTAACTAATTGGTTGATGTAGAGAAGGAGAAAACAGAACAGCAACTGTCTCTGCAGAAAAAACATGTAAATGGAGATGCCAAAGCAATGGAAAAACAGACAATATCTAAAACCACAAAAGAAGCTTGCAAAATCAAATCAATAACACAGAAGTGTGTGTGGGGGGGGTTTTCTAAATAGCATGTTATCAAGAAATAATTGGTAGTCATTGATACTTAAACAGTAGCTTTTACAGCAATATAAATAAATATTGAGAGTAAAAAACATTAAATAGCTATGAGAGTAATAAATTATAATATTTATTGAAACCTTCTGCTGACGGATTTCCAAATCAGTTTACAAGCAATTAACCAAGTCTCAAAATATCCTGATGATGTATAAAAATCATTGCTATTTCACAGAAAAGTTAACAAAGCAAAAAAGGTAACTAAGTCAACTAGACAACTTATTATACAAGACATTATTCTTTTTTTCCCAACCTTTAATCTAACTTCCCCTAACTAAAAAAAAAAAAAAAAAAAAAAGAAAACCAAACCAGAGATATTTCAATTTCTTGAAACAGCAGCAGCACATATCTTGCTAGGGTTTGTTGTGTCTGGAAATTATTTGTGAGTTTTAAGGAGCTTAATGACACAGGCAGCAAATAAAATATTTTTTTTTTATTTTTTAAATGGTCAGAATAAATGCTTGATACCATCTTGCTCACACAGCAATGGTACTAGAAGATACTAGTTACTGTGTTATGCTTGAAGAGCTATTATTTCCAGTCTCCTCAGCTCATTAAGTAACTGCTGAAGAAGAAAGCATGATAAATATTCTACCTACCCTACAAAGTCAAGAGTGCCTCAGGGAATATTTGTATTATAAGTGTCTTCCATCATGGCCAAAGTCATGATGCATCAGGAAACAGCTGAAGAGGTGACAGCCTCAGATTGGAGCCCACTGTGACCTGTAGCCCTGTGCTTCTTTCACTGCTCTTGTGATTCCTGCAAACAACCCCCAAGATACACGAGCTTCTACATTACATCACAAGCACAGATGGTGAGCTCTGTGTGGGGCAGGGGCTGCCTCTTTTTTACTGTAGATATGGGCAGACATTCATTTGACCACCAGCAGCAGGAACCTATTTTCCCTATCAACTCCAGTGAAGAAGGACCCAAGCATGTGGTCAGATTCTGCAACTCTGTAGCCAAGGGGATGCTTGTTTACATGCCAACAATCTATTTGCTTATGATTTTCATGGACATACATATCTGTGCACTGTACAAAGCATGCAGTGGGAGTTCAGTAGCTTTCTGAAAAGGTCCAGAGGATTATGCATAGTGAAACAGCTTGTCATTTAGATAGTACACATCAGGGCTTTCCTCAAAATATTCAGTCTACCCTAAAAGGAAGAAGGGGAACCCTGTGTCCACTGACTCACTGCCAGCTGCCTACAGTTTTGATGTAGGGCTGGAAGATGCCCTTGGAGTCCGCATTATGGAAAAACTCTACTTTCATCTACACACAGCAGCACTCTTCCAGGATCCCAGTGGGCTGTGGCCTTTTCAAGTGGCATTTTTAAGGGACTACCTTGCACCAATACTATATGCCAAAGGGGTACTTGGGATAACAGACTTCTCATTGCAACTCTGACTCTGGTGTAATGTTTGACCCTGTAGTGATAGCCACCTCAGTTAGCCTAACAGGGCATCCTTTGGCCATCTGTCTGTATTGCAAGCTCCTCGGGGTAGAGAGAAAGAGACTGAGTTTCTAAACCTCCTAAACAAGTCAGGCTCAAATTTCAGCTGAGGCTTCAAGAAAACAAATAGTATAGTGATAATCACTGGCTATTGTTGCTATCAAAAATTTTTTTATATGTCTAACTGGGAGAGAGTTGGGGGTTTTGCAGATGTGAAAGATACCTTTTATTTTATTTTCTTCCCTGTTATTATTAGATGATTGCTAAACTATCTTGCTTCAGTCAGTTCCTATGTATGTCTTTTGCCGAAGCAGTTAAAGATGTTCAAGTGTAAATCAGAAAAAAAAAAAAAAAAGAAATAAATCCAAATGCTTGAACAGCAAGTCAGCAATAAAATTTGTATTGCAAAAAATTTCACCCAAGAATAGGTCACTAAAATGAGTTGAAATTCTTTCCATTAAGAAATTACAGATTAATGAAAAAAAAAAAGTTATTTCAGTATTTTTGTTTTCCTAAAAGATCCCTGCATTTATCTATTGAAAAACTGTTAAACTTTAACTACTTTACTGTAAGTAGGTTGGAATTTGATTAATGATAAATTATTTCTTGTTTTAAAATTAATTACATTTTGGAGCATATTGTCATTGACATATATTCTGATTCATGCAAAACTTTGGACCTCTCATTTCTAAAAGGTCAGCTTAAAGGAGTGCTCCTTACAAGAAGAGCCATTGTAATTTCTTTGGTTGGACTAAAGCTCTATGCTATGGGAACAAAATCACTGTGGGAAACCTCTGTGGAAAACCTTTCTGACTAACTGCTAGGCTGTGACGCAAAGAAGAGCTATAAGAAAAGGCATCTGAAGTGAAGATAATGGAAAGTAATGTTGGAGGAGGACAGACTGTGATACAAAAGCCTATAATAAAGTTAACGGCTATGCTGCTGCTGAAGCTGTGTAGTTGGGAGAATGCCCAGTATGAGAAACTTACAACCTGCAGCTAATGATTACAAACTATGATTCATTTCTTGTTTGAACTCTTGTAAAATTGCTTTCTATTGTTCCTCTGTAATAATCCTTGAAATTAAAGGTTACATAGAGTATTTTAATAATAATTCAATTATAGTGATAATAATTCAGAGCGTAGTACTCAAAATGTCATCTCTGCTCTTCAAATAAATTGATTTCTTTGTTAATTGCAAGAATATATGTTCATTCAAATGAGGCACAATCTCTTATAGGAACAATGGTCCATGAATCAGATTCTCAGGATGTTTTTCTTCTGATGCTTAGTATTATCACCTCCATACTGTGATTGAGAAGAAATATCAAAATGTTTTCCTAAATATTTTTTCAAACACAAAGCCTTTCAGTCTGTTACATATTGTATCAAACTTACTTGCACTTATGTGCCTGTCCACATAACCAGAATCTCTATCACACAGCAAGTCATGTCTACTTACATGCCTAAAATACCCAGGTACAATTAATTTAATTTCAACTGGCTTTGATGAGCAAGTTAAGCTATGATACAGAACTAATTATTCTGAAGTACCAACCAGTGCAGAGCACAGGTGGAACAGAGGGAAGCAATAGGTATTTCTTAATACCTTGGTCAGAAACACCTTCAGAGAGCTGTTCAGGTGTTTCAGTTCATATTCAACACCAGAGTCCCCATGTGTCAGTTTTAAAAAAATGATAGACCCTATTATAAATCATCATGCAGTAACCTACAGTCCAAAGTACATGAAAAGACCAGGAACAGGTCTGCTAGATTTGGTGTAGACCCATCTTTTGGGTCCCATCAAGGCAACTGAGCAGCATCCGCCTCAAGGACTTTTTTCTGCTCTTCCCAAAATATTTCCAGATAAAAAGTCAACAAGCTAAATTTTCCTAAAGTGGCTCGAGATCTAGATCTAACCATGCAAGCACATGTATATTAACATACAGCATATATACATTTATATGTATGTATGTACACAGGCATACATTGTTTTATCATCAGTTATCTTCTTCCCCCATGAAATGGGGTGAGTTTTGAAACCACACCATAACAAGCCCATAGTCCCACACAAGATGTTGTAGACTGATGGATTCTGTGCTACAGCACTGCCTGACTCTTAAAATTCCTTTTCTTTTCATGGTACTTTAGGTATAATATTTAATGCAGTATGTCTGAAACAATAATCTCTTAGCTCGAGGTCTCTGACACCACCAAGCACCTTGGAGACATGGACAGGAAAGAAACACCGTAGTCCTCAGGTTTAGTTTCCATTCATTACTCAGGCCTTGACACTTCTTTTTTAGCTTCTACATTTGAGCTTGACAGTGTCTCCCCAGTGTATAACACCAGCAGTTACAATGTACTTGGAGGAGATGGGAGAACTACGTTTTTGATCAGGAGATTGTGAGATTTGATTATTGTTGTCAAAAGTATCCATTGGTGACCACACTTTCCTAAACCTGCCGACATACAGCCTCCACCAGACCCCTCTGAGAAGAATGGTTCTCAGTTCGTGTTTCAGAGTTGTTGTTTTTTTATAAAATTGTTTTTGTTATTTACTTTTTTATGTTATTATTTATTATTCTTTTGTGCTGCACTTCTGAATATAGCACTGAGGAGGCAAAGGTGACTTCTCTGAGATATCTTTCATGGACTAAACAAATTATTTTCTTCTCTATTTAAGATTAAGTAAGAAATGCTGCAGGGAAAAAACGTCAGAGCTGCTCTGAGATTTTTTATTCCATCCCAGAATTATCCAATATACACTAAGCCTGAAAGATCTGTAATTAGATATGAGAAAAGCCTGAAGAGGTTCTTTCTGCATAGTTCCAAGCACACTGGCAGTCCTCCAGAAGTTAAATATATAAATAAATATTTTCACCAAATTTCTTCTGCTCATCATGCTTCTCTCTTTTTTCTCTCCAAGGCCTAACCCACCAGGACTTCCCCACTTAGTAGCCTGTGCACATAGGCCCATACAAAGATGAAGGGAGGGATTGTTTTTTCTCCAGCACAAAGCTGCTAGAGACTCCAGCAAAGTACTGCACTTCATGAAGCTCTTGGAGGAATTTTGTGAACTTTGGAAAACCCCAGCAGCTTCAGCACCCAAATATCTTAGCAGATCTATGCTTTAATATGGGATACAGACATCTATGTTGGGTTTCTCCAGTGTAGGTATGCCAGCTAAAAATTATTCCCCTTGCCCTAGCATGTAAATTGAAGGCAAGTGTGCCACACACCCAGGCTCTCCACACTACCAGTGAGCAAAGCGAGTTGCCTGGACTGCAAGCAGCCAAGAATTTGGTTCATTTGCTGCCTTTGAAAGTGCTATCTTTAGCAAAGGAGTCACTGGCCAAGTACATAACCTTAGTCTGTGGTCTGATTTTCCTTATTTCATGGTCATATTACTAGATAAAACTATTCAGTCAATCTAAACACCTGGCTAACTTGCCTGTCTCAGTCATTTCCTCCTTCTACTGCCCATCTTCGATTTCTGTGTGCTTTAAATAAAGGTAGTTCTTTAAGCAAAGTGGTACATCTTTATTCCACTTATTCTTTGATGTCATAATTTATTTTATTGAGAAGGACCCCTGTAAAAGGATTTACATACTAAACTGAAACCAAGTTGATCCTCCTACCTGTAGGGTATTTTCAACAGTAGACATTTTTTTATTATTTTTTTAATGATAACATAGTTATTGTTTGACTGGAGGAGCCTCAAACCCTCAAAAAATGTTGGCTTGCTCAGAAGAAAAGTACATTAGCTTTGGCTTTTACCAGAAATTACTTCAGATGTTGTTTTTTGTTGGGGTTTTTTTTGGCAAGAATTAGGCAAAAGAAAACACACACAACCAAGCATGTGGAATAAGATACTCAAAACAAGCTTCTTCAGTCACAGGTTTCCCAAAATCAACAACCTTCACATGTGGGAGAATCTAACCCTCAAGTTGATGTCAGTGTTGGTGACTTACATTTCATCTTGTCTTTCCAGAACAAAGATTTATTTTTCTGTTGTCTTGTTAATAAAGTCAAAACCACAAGGGATAAAAGTGCTGGGCAATATGTTTCTTTTGCATGTGAACATGCCTCTGGAAAAATACTAAGCTAAGAAGGGAAATAATGTAAATGGCAGAAGGAAAGCCTCCCTCGTTTCATACTTTTTGAGTGTGTCTGGTTTGCATCTGTTACTATATTTTCAACTAAAGAACTGTTATTTCTGTTTTACATATGAATGACTGACAACTTGAAAATGTGGCTTTACTCTGATTAACTCTGCTTTTTTTATCTATACTTAGCCCTCTTTAAGACTGTATTTCTTGAGCTCTGTCAAAAGATGAACAAAACCAACACATGGAACAATTCACTGAATTGCCAGGCAGGTTTGACAGGTGCAGGAGAAATTGCTTGGTTTCACAAATTGAAATATATGCAGTTTTATAGGTGATGAAATTGCAATGGGATGGGTTTCGCTTTTGTTAGTTCATCTTGTGTTTGTTGTTTTTTTTTTGAAACATTGTCATTTCCCAGTCTCCAAGGAAGACCTATTCCTCAAGTGGTTGAGGCTTCCAGCCTCCACAGAGTGAGGGGAAGCTTGGTAAAAATTCAAACAAATTTCAGAGAAGACTGAAATGTAACTAGAACATAGTAGTTTTCTCCTTGTGGGACTATAAATCAGTGTTGCTTTCAGCTTTGGGAGTTTGAAATGTTATAGAAATATTAGTCCACCTTTCAGATTGAGTCAGATTTCATTACTTATGTTAAAAGAATATTATACACAGAAAATTTTGCAACATTAACCAGCATGTTAACCTCATAAGACTCTCATATATTAAGATGTTTTACTTTCACTCTGTGCAATTGCTACAGGAAAATGTAAATTTTCAAATGATTCAGAACTCTATATATACAAGACATGTATCAAGTAGTGCCACTTCTCATATTATCTTTTTTATCATTCTTTCTATAAAAGAATTATGGTGTATAATCAGTGAAAGATCTTAAAAGAAATGATCACATTTGTCACTGTATTAATTTGTCAAAACACTTGAATTCTAAAACCTCCTCCTGTCTTAAATCACTACTGAAGATGGTGGTTAAGACCTAAGTTCTTGTGTGGCTCAGGATAAAGTAATCTTTTAAATCCTGGTTGAAATGTATCTGTGCCTCACACACTGCTATGCCCAGCATCTTAATTTTAAAATGACTCATTTTGAGTGATTGGAAGGGTTGGAAGGACTGGGCATCCTATGAGCTCATCTAATGTCCCTGGTTGCCTTAAAAAATTAGTATGGTGTGCAATATTATATAACAAAATACAAGGGTCACCTTCTGCCAAATCAGGCTCAAATTAGGAATAGGAAAGTTATTAGTTTCAGGCCACATGAACTGTGCTTCACTGCTCTGAACAGTACAAAGCTTTTGACAAGTGCTGAATGGGACTTGGTGCTGTATCCAGTCATCCATTGTGTTCTGCCACTGCAGCCATTATTCTTGTACTGCAGTTAAGCTTTGTAACACTGTGATATTTCAGACCGGGCTACTGAAGGATGAAAAATAATTATTGCATCAGAAAACTGGAAGAGATAATAAGTATGGTGAGATAAATTTATTTTGCTTGGGCTTTTTTCATTAGTCACCTTTGCAGCCCATCCACATCTGAACATACATTCTTTGGCTCCTGTGTCTGGCTCATATGCTCACAGTACCCTGCAGACTGCTTTAAGGCTTTGACTAATAGATGTGGGATGTAGTGTTTATCAGAGCAGGAGTTAAAATAAACATTGCCTAGGTTTACTGACAATTAGCTTTGTTCACATAAAACAGAGAATAGAGAAGGGAAGGTATAAGTGAGCAGCCTTGGACAAGATTTGGATAGGATTTGGGATTGTATTGTTTGTGTTTTTATTTGATCTAGATGAAAAGCATTTTTAGCTTGGTAGCCTGGAAAGATTAGACATGCACATACACAAAAAAAAACCCCATTTGTTTTGTTTTCCTCTTTGACATAATACTCAGAGAGTGGGTGTTTATACATGAGCACGGACAATGAATCTATTGTCTCATCTCCTGTAGAACCAAGTACCATCAATACTTACAATTGATCCAAGAGCTCTTACCTGACTCCAGCACATCAGTTATTTATTTATTCACAGAGAAAAGAAGCCCCAATAGACTAACAATTGTTATCAAGGACAACATGGGAGGAAGGGAGGAAAACCCTAAGTGGTGTCTGTTCAGTTGTTTAGATTTTTTTATGCCACATTTCAAACAAATCAGCCAGTCAATATGAGGACATAACAAAGTTAATGTAGTTATCAATGTGAGATGAGGGTTTTACAGACTTTCTTTTGCACCACTGGAGTTGGCAAGAGCTTTCCCATTGTCTGGAAGAGGAAAATCAGCCAGGTAGTTGTCTGTGCTCATTAACAACACTCATTATTGGCATTACGGGTGTGCCTGTTTTCTGCTGCTCTTTGGGTCTTGACATACATGGGTTCAACTTGTTCAGCTGGAATACTTAAACCTCAAATTCCTCAAGTCCTTTTAGTACCCATCAGCTTTTGAGATTGGTACTTGACAGTAGTCCCATGCTGATGTATTTTTTTTTTAAGAATCTCACCTTTGCTGAGAGACATGTCATTCACACTTAAGATCATAAAAATCTGCCTTATCTATCACAAGTGTTAACACTGCAACTGGGGATAACAACAAATACATAAACTTTTACTATACTTTCTCTTAGATACATTAGATTTCTGCCAGATGCTGTTATGGCAAGTGAAATACTTGCAGGAAAGTGTGTGTGTAAATAGCAATAATGTACTGATTAAAAATAATTACAAAAGCCCTGAGATGCTCATCACAACACAGTGAACTTGAACAGAGATGTGGTACAGAACAGGTCAAATTCTCAGCATGAATCAGGCATGTATGTGGGTCTGGGGGGGGGCACACAAATGCTTCCCAGCCTTCAGACTCAGGTATGTGCCCCAGCTTGTGAGTCTGGGATGTGTCCTCCTCCCAGTGCCCTGGTTTCTGTAGGATGAAATCTGAAGCCATGAGCTGAAGGGGAACTATGCATTGAGCTTGATGTAATGATGGACATTTACACCAGACCAGTATGCCCAATGGATGTATAACATAAATCCATGTAGCTGGAGGCAGATGGAGATTGCAGAAGATTATTACACATTCCAAATTAAAAAAAAAAAAAAAAAAAAAAGGAAAAAAAACCCAACAACAAACAAACCAACCAACCAACCTAACTAGGACAGGTCAATCCTCTAATCCAACCCTTACGATTCCAGTAATTGCTGTGATGCTAGGAAGATCATGAAAGGCATCAAGTTAAGACCATCACATATACCTTCATACACTCTTCTTGTGATATTAGAGTCACACTTAAAGGGAGACATAAATGTCAATGCTTTCCACAAAGATTTATTTTAAAATGTATGATGAAACAGCAGATTAAGAGAAGGTTGAAGAGAGAAACTGAATCCCAGAGAATGGGTACAGATTTCCCTAGGGCTTGTAGGAGTCCTGTCACAGGGAGAGTTGCATTCCTCTGTCTTGCAGTACCTGGTGCATGTAACCAGTGTGCTGGGACTCCTGTAAAGAACAGCATCATTCCCTGCATCCCTCTACTCCAAGCTGTGACCAATTTGTGCTTCCCCAGATGTCCCTCCCATGGGGGCAGCCTTTCTCCTTCAACACCTGAAGAGCTGAACTCTCCATTAATCCAGTCCGTGTTCATTTAGGACTGGGTAGAAACAATGTGCTCTGCTACTTTAATTCAGCCTGCTTTTTAACAAGCAGCTTCTCAGCCTGCAAAGAAACAGGAAAATAATGACTATGCAGTTAGTTATCTTTCATTTTCCTTTTTAAAATAAAATGTGATTATTAATCAACAAAGTGATGTGGCTCAGGGCTCTGGAGGGGAAAGAAATAGCTTGAGGTGATTCGACAAGCGGATTTTTTTGATATGCTGCATTTCCCACGAGAAATTACAAATTAAATGTCAAAGTCAGCTAGAGAGCGTAGCGATATATCTCAGTCCAGGCATTAATCAGCCTGCCTCTCATTTACCACTTTCCATTTAAGTAGGTGACTGTATACAGTTTGAACAATGGAGCTTTTCATTCCATAATCTCCCTAATTGTAATTTAAATAGGTTTCCTGACAGTCGCCCTCAAGGCTGAAGTGAAGATGATTCCAAGAGCTCCCTGTCCACCTAGGGTTTACATAATAGATGATAATTCAAATCCTGGCCCGAGGTGCAATTAGATAACACCGGGAAAAGGAAAGAAGGAATCAGATGAACTGCAATTGGAGAAGGAGAAAAGTACATTTGATATCACTGTGAGGCAGAAATAAAACACATGTACACGCACTGACCTAGATCACAGTCAAGGCATTTGATACTGTCTGGTAAGGAAACAAATATCCAGAGACTTTGCAACATGTAAAGTAAATAGGAGCTGATAGAGAGCCATAAAATCCTATGAACTGATGCAAACAGGAACATTCATGAAGAACAGAGATTTAGGTGCAGAAGAGTTCAAGTGCACAGAGTGGTTTATTCCAATCGCCCACATAAATGGGAAAAGAAAACATCCAATGTTTCAGCAGAAGAAAGTGCTGCCATACAGGGAATATGGTTGCACAGGCTATCTGATAAAATTCAATACTGTTATGATGATGTGTGCTGATGGATGTGATGTTTCAATGAGGACTAGCTGATAATACTTGATCTCCAAATGGATTTTCAGTCTCCCTCAAACCGTTCCAACAGTCAGTTTACCCTTAATCCTCAGCAAATGTTTGCAATTTTAGGTATCTAATAGCCTCACATCCACAAAGGGCCTCCTCCCTTTGGCAAGGAGTCCCAAAGGGCAGGACATTAGGTCTCTGCATAAGGTGTTTTTTCATTTCCAGTGTATTCAGCACTCTTGATAATCAAGCTTTCAGCTGGGAAGCCAGCAAACAAGCTTGTTGGTGTTCTGAGAAGCATCAGGCTTTCCAGAGTCTCTAAAGATCAAGGACAGCCCAAGATGGCCACTGGTGCCATTGGCACCTGACTCCTTGCAGCAAAAGCCACATCCACATTGATAGCTGCCCCAGAGAACAGGCTGGTGTTTCTCTCATGAAAAAATATTGCTCATAATTACAGTAATGAGGACTAGATTACGATGACCTGATTAACATATAAAATATGCTGACTCAGCTGATGACAGTCACAACTGAGCCACATGAAATTAAAAGTCGTATCTGTTTGCTATTACACAAGAGGAAAAATCAGGAGTGGAAAAAAAACCCAACACCTGTAACTTGGCAAATCTCATTTAATCACATCTGGAAATTTTCTAGTCTGAGTGATTATCACTGTTGGATATCATGTTTTTAGAAAGTAAAGAAAAAAATAAACTAGAGCAAACAAGAGTCAGAAAATAGAACCTTTAAAAAATAAATTGTTCACTTTTCTGCAATATTATAGGCCATTCTTGGGGCCATTCTCAAAAACAAAGTTGCATTTCAAATTAGTTTAGGATTAGTGACAGGTGGATACATACTAGAAGGGTGTTCAACACTCCTTTGAACTCACTTAACTTGAAAGAATGAGGAAATTTCTCATCAGTTTTTTGTAGTCATTTCGATGCATGCAAGAAATACCAATCAGCTTTGACTAGCTGCAAAGGTCATTTGCTAGTCCATTAAAACCAAAAGTATAAAAAAATTCCTAAAATATGACAGGGTGGAAAGGTATAGTTAAATTTATTCCCAGCCATGAAGGTCTGTGAGTGTGAAGTTGGTGTCATTTGTTCCAAACAAGTTGTTCTATCTCAAAGCTAAAAAAACAAACAAACACCTTTTGACTTGAAAATTTGAAACTTTTGCATTTTGAAAAGTTGAAATGAGTTATTTTAATATCTTCAAAATTTTTCTCATAAATTATTCATATTATTAGATAAAGTTGGTCACATTTCACAGATAGTTTGGTAAACTGTTTCTTGCTTTGATTTTTTTTTTCACTGTAAACAAGGCAAGTGTTCCCTGAAACACTTTAAATCAACTTCTAATAGCAGTAAGGCAATTATTTGGCAAATCTCAAGCCTACCTGCATTGATGGATTCAGACGATATCTTGCTCAGCCTTAGAAAGAAATGAGAGACACTGTCCCTGAGTGTGATGGAATGCTGATGTGTAGCTACTGTACTATGGCTCACTGGCAGCTGCTCAGCTCACACCATCAGCAAAGTAGAATCATGTCCATCTGCACAGGTCTATGATGTTGTATTTTCAAATAATTAGTGTGAGAACAGTGAATCTTATAAATGCAGTTATAGCTCAACCAGAAACTGCTGGGCACTCCACAACAGTCATATATTAGAATCACTTTCTAGCAGATATGAGCTGTTGATGAGAAAAAAATATTTAAAAAACTGAAGTCTTGATGAGGCAAGACAAAATGGGAACTCTTTCTGTTCCACTCAGTCCTAAACAGACATCCTTAAAAAGTCAGATGCCTATACTCTGAAATGGTTGGTGTAGTTGTCTGGGGAGTTTAAAGAGCCTTACTTTGGAAATGCAAGTAAGGAAATCTTCAGAATATGTTCAGAACAGAATTGCTTCCTGCAGCTAAAGGCAGGCTGTATTTTATTTACTAGTAGCTGGATATCATGGTATGAATTAAAACAAAAAAAAAAAGAAAAGTGTTTGAATAATCATATACTCCTTACATAGCCATGAAGAATGATGCACCCAACACTATGGTATTTGAGAATCATACAATGCCCTAAATAACAAACTACAATCTTATTTTGTTAATATGTCCTTGTCAGTCAGGAAACTGAATAATTTGTTCAAAATTGTTGTTTGGGGTTTTTTTGTGCAATTCACCATGGGATTTTTTTAGTCAAAGTGAATTCAAAATAAATGAAGATTTTTCTCTTTGAAATCTTTAGTGACATTTACAATAGCCCAAGTCAAACAGAGTTTGCCTAGTGTAAAGGTAAATATTAAAAATGCAAAAATCTTTGAAGCCTATTAAGAATAAGGATAGACAGAAACTTATAGTGCAGACTTACAATTCAGTAACTACTATATACAAATAATATTTCTATTAACTTAACTGAGTCACTCTGTAAAGTAATACATAAATTACAAATGTCAATAGAAACCTGAGCCCTGCATAGCTAAGCCCAGGGAAGTTGTTTTTCTTCAGAAGTCTGCTCTTGGCCTTGCTGCTATGAAGATGCTGCCAAGTCATACTTCCATTTTCAAATCAGTATTTTCAGTGTTTTTGGATAGGCATACATGTTGAAAAGCAGAGGTGAACAATGTTGTTTTCCACTCAAAGTGTTGGTAACAGTTGCCACACTCTTTTGTACATGTTACTCTGCATTATCTATGAATTTGAAAAGTTAGATATAGTGTTTGTCTTCAGAGGGATACTGAGGGATACCAGTTTGAATTAGCTCAAGATGTGGAATTAGAAGAGATTAGTTATATTAATTTCCTCATGGAACTTTCCACTTCAGTATAAAACCTGAAATTTTAACTTAGAAAAAGGTAGCAAATGGCTACAGAATTAATTACATCCATCTTAATTCTGAACCAAGCTGTCCACACGAGGTTTGACTGTATATTTAACTAATTTGTGCTTGGGCCAGCAGACATTAATACACCCATGTAGGTAAGTTCTAAAAATAACAAACACGTCAATTCTTGACATATCACCTTGGCACCCACTGGAGTGGCAGGTCCTGCTTGGTTCCCCTTGAGCAGCTGCTGGACAGGTCCAGGCACATGGGCAGGCAGCTCAGAACCCCAACTTGGCGCCTCGGTCAGAGGCAAAGACTTCAGAATGAAGAAAAACAATTTCCCTGTGCTTAGCTATGCAGGGCTCAGGTTTCTATTGATGTTTGTAGATTATATATTACTTTTCAGAGTGACTCAGTTAAAGTTTATTGAAATATTATGTGCATTTTGCTGAGTCAGCAGCACATCCTGGACTGGGCACACATGACTTGATGTATATGAAGCTGAACTGTACATGATCCAATGAAGGAAAACTAGAACAGATTTAAACTTTTTTCTCTGTCAATGCATTGAACTGTGGATGTGCTAAATTATTTGAACTGGTACCAACAGTTAAAAAACAAACAAACAAACAAACAAACAAACAAACAAACTCCTTCTAGTTAATTCAGTCAAAGCTGGATGCTGGATGCTCCTGAAATTTTCCCATATTAGTTTACCCAAAACGCTGTATTAAACAAAACAATATGACAGTGTTCACAATCATACTTCTTTTTCACCTCTCCGTACAGACTGTAAAGTATAAATAATATGGACCTATCATGATAACATCAGTTTAATATTTTAAACAGCAAAAACTCATTCAAATAAAAAGCTGTGTACCTAAGTTAAAACTAGAAGTCACCCTGGAATAAACACTAGTAACAAAAACTGATAAAAACCCTGAACTCAGGGATCATTTGCTGATGCTGGAACCAGAAGATGCCACCTACACTCAGGTGCATGCAGCTTCATAAAATGTACACCCTGTTACTTTCTCACATCATTACTATTTACACAGGTTAAAGCACTGGTGGGCATTTTTTAAATTTATGTTCATTATGCCACTGAATGTACATTTCATTACCATTAAAAGGTACAGCTACAAAATCATTTGATACAGACATATTTTGTCATGTCAGAAGAACCCATTTTGAATGCTTCTTGATACACAAGAAGGCTGGAGATCTATAAATGGGAACACAATACAAAGAAACAACAGATAAAGCTACAATAGAAATTTGTTAACTATGTCACTGCAAATGCCCTGAATTTAAAATAATAAAACCAAACATCATTGAGTCTTAACGAAACCTAAACCCCAGATTTGCATTTGAATTCTTGCCTGAGCTGATGCTCTATGTAATCAAGCAGTCTCAAGTGAAAGACTGGGATGTGTCCCTTGAAATTTTAAGAAAAACTAAACCAGCAGCTCATTGCATTCCAGGCTAATGCCAGATTGGTTCTTCTTTCATGCACACTTTTGAACACTGTGTGCACCCATAATGATATGAAATAAAGGTGCAGGACGTCAAGAAAGAAAGGCAGAAACAGGTCAGAAAACACTTAACTGATCATTAGGTTAGGTTAAATGACAAAACCTACATTCATTTACTTCTCTCAGAATCACATGAAATACATTGTATGTTTCCCATAATAAAACTACATTGGAAAAATTCAGCATTTTTTTTTTGACCAGGAATATAATTATTCTTTTCAACATACCAAGTTCTGGAATTAGATCAAGACATACAACCATGAATTTGCTTGGGGAGAGTAGTAATTTTAATGATGTGTTTAATAATCATAATATCAATTATGCTTGGCAAAAATAAATGTGTTTAAAATCTGCTAGAGTCAAAAGATCAGTTTCAAAATATACTTACTGAAATTAAATCTGAAAAAATAATAACACCTCCCCCTACAACTTCAACCCACCAACCTGAAGCTAAAGAAGTCTGAGTAAGTTAAACAGTGAACCAATGATCTCTCTGCACAGATAGGGAAATTAGGACTTATAAAAGCGGAGAAGTTCAGTAAAAAACATACCTTGTTTTTAACATTCTGGAAAAAAATATTCTGCAGAACTTTAAGCACTTGGGTTTCAATTCTGCAAAATCTGTTACCAAAGCATCCAGATGTAGCACCTGCCAGCTACAGCATCCAAGAGAGATAGGGAGTAAAAGGGAGGATGACATTGTAGGGATGATCCAAAGCATGTAAGTGGGGGTTAATATAATTCACACAAACAGAATTTGCTAATAAATGAAATGGTGAATGTAGTGGGAAGTGGTGCATTTGCCCATAGAAGGACATCTATTTGCTTGGTTTCCATAGAGAGAAAAGAGAAATTTTCCTAACCTCAAGATTTCCGGCAGGACATCACATCAAGGCAATTGTGGATGTATTGCTCACAGAGAAGTCACCAGCAGAAGGCTGGTTAGATGTTTCATTCTGTTTGTTTATTGTACATGATCCTGGTAACCAGTTGCTGTGATATAGACTTCCACTGTTAATAACACATGACATGACTAATGTAACGTAAAATGTTTATTTTCCTTATGGAAAGGATCCTCTAATGGCAAATAGCTACCCTTTGCATTCAAATTAGAGAGTTTTGATCAGACTGAGTGCAAACATAGCACAGCTCATATAGTGGTCTCTCTGCTTTCATAGTACAAAATTCCTTGGAGAATGAGCTCAGAAAGGTCTGGTGACTTCCCACTTACCCTGTTAGAAAATCCAATACTTTGATTCACATGGCAGAAGAAAAACGGTCACAGAAGTGAGAGGAAAACAAACTGCACAGGGTTGACATCATGCCCTGTGAGCACAGCACATTATGCCTGTAAATAGTCTCCTTCCTGCTATGGTGCAACAGGGCCTAGTCAGGGAGCTGCAGAGACAAGAAGACAAGGGAAGACAAGTTAGAGAAGCTCAGGTCAAAATGTGGAAATGAGAAACTGAGTCTTGTATATAGTGATGGGAGGCACAGAAAAGGCTGAGATAGTATATGAAGTCAGAGATCAATCAAAAGATACTGCTTTTGGAAAAAGGAATGCAGAAAGATCATAGTTTACAATTGTATACTTGAAATCCAGTCTGCTTTCTCTCCATAGGGGAAGATGAGCTGTCTATGCTGGGAATACTTGATTTGAGTTTCTGCTTTTCTCTTCTTACCAGTCTACCATGTATTTTAATATCTAAGAAGCCTGAAAGCTTTGTATTGAAGATAAACATATGGCAGACTTGCACAAAGGAGGAAAAGATTCTCAGGATAAAGAGCCTGGCTATGGTGTGTGTTCACCCAGGAATGCTGACATGGCCTAGTACTTTCTCCTGTGAAAGTATCTGATTATTTTTTCCATTCTTTATCTTTACCTACATCAAAACCCTGCTGCATCATCCCAGCTACTGCCATAAAGCACCATAACCTCTTTCTGCGTTGGCAGGTACGAAGATGGATTAAGAGCCCAATGGTCAGCGTTGAAAAGCACTCACATGCCAGCCTCAAGTACCCGGGGTCTACTGTGATGCATTTACCTCCAGGGGATTCGGATCTGGAGTCTCCACTGTGTCAGACCTGCCTGAGTGACCACCCCTTCCAGCGAGCTCCTCAGGAGGCCGAATCCTGCCCTTGGGAGAGCCAGAGAAGCACTAAAGTAAGCTGATTTTTCCTCCCCCAAAACTTTGTTTCCATGTTTCACACTGATAAGTCTGTACTTATGAGATTGTGCTTCCCTCAGAGATTCTCTGAAATCCAAAACTCTGCTGATGAAGGTTGTTATGCACATCTGGGCTCTGCTTTCTCCTTGAACTTTGATACCTAAAAACAGCATGAGAAACGATGTATTCTTCACTACAGTTCTGTGATGTAGTTGTCACGATCTGATAACCAGCGCGTGATGCCAGTTAATGTCACAATTCCATATTCGGATACATGGCACTTTTTTTTATGATCCTGCCAGGACAAAACAAAAACTGCAGCCTTTGCTGTCCAGCAGGACCTGAGAAAAACTTCAAAGGTAACTCCAAATGGTGAAATTAAGATGCAAACGAGGTCAGATGTCACAAGCACAACAAACTTCACTAGAGAAATACAGCAAAAGTCCCTAAAGAGTGGATAGGACAGAGAGGAAAATAAAGATATAAAAGAAAGGAGAAAGCAGAAATAAAGAGGACAGAAAGCAAGATAAAATAGGCACCATCCACAGTCCAGCAATGTCGTCAATGGCGGGGACGGGGGGGGCGGGAAATGATGTTTTTTGGTGTTGTTCTTTTTTCTCTTCTGCCCCACTATTACAAGACCACCCTTCTTCCTATCCCTCCCCCATCCCCTCCAAGCCACATCTAGCTTTCTCTTTAGCAATAAGGATTTGGCTCAAGGAGTTTTTCCAAGCAGAAGGTGAGTAGTTCAGTGGATCTTTTAAGCAGAAGGGAAACCCTGGTTAGCCTCAAGTCATGTCAGTATGTTATAGATGACAACATCATTCTACTTGTACTGCTGGGCAGTTGCACACAGATGTGAAGGTGGCAAAACTGTAAGGGCTCGGATGAAGTGGTCAAGAGGGGATTTTCTGAAGCAGACTTTGGACCTTTCATTCATCATTTAGGTCCACCTAATCCCTGTGAAGGAAAGCCAAATGCAGAACAGAAAGTTTTGCTCAGAGCCCATAATCCCCGACAGAACCATCCCTGCATGGAAACAGCTCACACACACAAAAAAAAAAAAAAAAAAGAAAAAAAAAAAGAGAGACTTGCAGAAACATAAAAGCAAACAAATAACAATCTTTCCAAGTACAAAGCAGAGCAAATGTGACAAGGCATTTATCAGAGCCTTGGCACACACAGCTCACAGCAGAGACATTTTTTTCATGCTACATCTGCTGCATTTTTAAGCAGGGAAATTTGAACAGCAGGTAAAAATGGAAGTCCTTTGCCCTTCAAAAACCCAGCAAAGGCATTTTAGTTAAACATATGCACAAGCAGAGTAGCTAATTACTCCCCCATTTTACTTCATTAAGAAGATTATCTTTGCTCAGTCTGAAACGTTAAAAAATAAAAACACCAAAGACACAGGATATAGCAAGTCCTTTGCCTTGCTGTAAATCACGTGTACTCCTATACAGCTGTAGGGCCTCACAATTATTTCCATTAGATTTTACATGCATATGGGATAGATTTGGTTGAATGCAAATTCCCCAAGACCTCTCTTTCAGTCTCCTTACTGCAGACAGTAGAGTGGCTGCTTAGTCAGCAGCTGGAATCTACAGCAAGAGGGATATTTTGCACGCTGCTTTAAAAAATAACGTCTGGTGAAAGACTCTTGGATAAAGCTATCCTGCATAAGGGGTGTTTTAAGTAAGTGAAAGCAGAGTTTTTGATGCGATTAAATGTAAGGTCACTGCCTCTCACTACAGAATAACCAGGCAGGAAGCTTTTAATAATGAAGACTGAAGGAGGTTTGTGTCTGACCTTTTCCAGGTTTAAAGAGAGTTGCTGGGTGAGATTCTGTTCAGGGGTTACAAATGGCACGAACTGCATCAATGTGAAACAACTCCCTTCACTTTACACCAATGAACTTGAAGAGATACAGTATATATTTCAAGGAGAAGAGAATGTGGTCTCTGTAAAATCAGCGGGAACTTGGAGTGCACCGGTGGTTTCTCCTAGTTAATTCTTGTCTCTTTTTCCCCATTACCCTTACTTCTCTGCTTTACAGTACTGCAACCAATTGCTGGTACAGTGACTATAGCTCCTTTGTTCTATGCCCAATGCAAACATATACAAGGGTGCTACTGACCCTGTCCTTTTGCTCAAGGGCAAATTAATTCAAAAAGAAATCAGCTGTGAAATATTATTAAAGGCTTATTCTAGGCAACAAGCTTTCTCTGACACATTTCAAGCTATTCTGATCAGTTTGAAAAAGGCCTTATAAAAACCAACCTGATTAAACCACATCACCCAAGGGAACACGTGTGTGTATTCCTGTTCTTATTTCCAACACAAAACCAGCCAAAGAAATCATTACTGCTCATTTACTGTGATGGTAATTACATAGCAGAGCCTTTAAAAATTGTCTTAACGTAAATAAGATTACATTAAAACAGAAAGCATTTTAAATAATGAGGGGCTGGGAGTTTTTTCTTATGATATGCTTCTATTTCCTCCTTCTCAGGCTTTTCTATTAAGGCTTGTGTCATTTGGAGTTCATAAATGATTGCTGATGTAACCTCTACTAAGAGTCCTCTGTTATTTGGGAGATAGTGTATTGTGTCTGTGTTTTTATGGCATTTTTCCACATTGTATACTAGTAGACTACATAATTTTCAAGTATTGTCAGAAAATCGTGCTAATTTTTACATGACTGACTTAACACAGGTATATTACTGTTTTTTGTAACTGTTGTGTTTTAGTTTTATGGAAGCTTATATCTGTTCTACCAGTGTAACAGCTGAAGCCCTAAGGGCTTTGGCCCACTGCCAGGGTAATGATTTACAATAACCATTCCTCCCTTTTGCAGGTCTATCTACATACTTCAGGTTGCATAAAACTTTCTGGCCTGATGAGGAGGATAAATTTCCTTTCATAATAAATTGTCATGCTGTACAATTAATAACTTGTGTAAATAAGCTGTGTTTGAAAAGGGAGTCAAACCGCCTTTCAGACCTGATTAGCAGTCCCCTAAATACAGGAAGGAAAATAGATTGAAATTTGGGTGTTATTTAAATCTCCAAGATGAGGCTTTACCAAGCTGGGTCATTAGAAGTAAATCATAGATACATATACACACAAAAAAAACCCTTCATATGCTGCATAACCTGTATATGCTGCTTACACTGTTATGCCCTTGTTTCAGACCTTTAAATAAACAGAAGATAACAGACCTTGTTAGTAAGCCCAAAATGTTTTGTTTTTTTTTCTCTCAAACCAGACCCAACAGCTAGGTTCAAGGCATGTTCTGTTCATTCCTCTTTGCCTAAAAAAGCCTCTCTTGCTGCACTATCATCTGGCATTTGTCTAGAAGCACTATGGACAAGTCTCTAGTAGACCAAAGCTCTGAATGTTTAGATCTGTCTTTTCTTTCCAAAGCTAAAGACCCTGTGCTGTCCCTAGCTAAGGGACAAGAGGAGAGAAAGAGCAAACTAATGTGTTTACCTTTTTTGAGCAATGTGATGAAATTTCTGGGAGCATCTCTGTGTGTCAGACACAGCCATCACTGAGTGACTGGGTGCTCAGGGCTGCTGAGCAGAGTGCTCCATCACACCAGCTGCAGGAAGGACCTGTCCCAACATCAGGTGCAATATGGTGGGTCTCTTCACCCTCTCTTGCCACTGCTGTGGGGTTGGTGGTGGAAAACAGATGAAGGCTGCTATCTTTCTCCACCCACAGCAGTGCATCAGTGCCTGGTGTCTTTTGTGATGGAGCATCAGGAAAATTAGGAGCTTAAGGCTGCAGGGAACATAGTGCTGCCACCTTTTTACATAAATCCTTTCCAGATTATTGGAAGCTAATCACTCTCAAAGATACTTTTGGATCATGCTATCAGATCAGTATCAGGAATATATTTTACTATTAAAAAGCATTCAAAGCTTCTGTGTATAGGAGAGCTCTTGCTTTCAGTCAGATTTCAGCACTTTATCATATTTCAAGTCTTGCTTCAGAGATGAGGAATTCTGAAAAGGTTGTACCTAAACCAAAGGTTGGGCAATTATTTGAGATAGTTCTACTTATGAACTTCTCCTATAAGTAACATAGAGCTTCTAGAAACCTGCCTTTAGAATGGGGTAAGAAAATGTTTCAGTCGAAGTAAATTGTGTAAAGGGGCATCATAAAAATAAATGTCTTTTAATGGACTAGGAAAATGTGGAGATGAGAAAAAGAAATATCTGACTAGCTGTCTGTAAAGATAAAGTTTGGTGACATCTGATTGGGTTTTTGCGAGATAGTTTTTTCACACCTTTTGGATAAAAAGCACTCCTACATTTGGTGATCTGCAATGGTAATGAGGCACCATGTGATTTACACCACAAGTGCTAGTTAATACACAAACATATGCACATACACAACAGAGGAAATGGAAATCCTGAACGTCCAGTATGGGACAATTAATCCTGAAACAAATATATGTGAAAAATGTTGCTATAAAACACAATTTGGAAAATAAAAGCATGTAAAAAAAAAAAAAAGTAACAATTGTTCAGTGAAATAAAATCTGGAGAGGACTATGAAAGCGTCTAATAAACCTAGGCAAATTAACAACCTGATTGTAGATTACACTTGGTAAAGACAGAAACACTGTAATGCACTTTGATAAAATAATTATAAATACTCAGTACACACTGCAGTGTCTTAAATTAACTGGGATTATTCTAGAAGGCAGCCCTGAGTCCCACAGAGAGTAGCTTAGTGAAAATCTCAGCTCTTTCTTTCCTTGATCCATTGCAACAATGAAATAGTAGGGAAAGATTTGGAAAACAAAAATGGAAAACAATGTTAAAGTTTCCATTTAATTTAATATATAACATAGATGCAATGAGAAAATCTTTTATACGGTATGAAAGACTGAAAATTTTAAGCAGACTTTAAATGCAAGAGTTAGATCTGTAATTGTCTGTCAAAACAGACAAGTCAAACTTATTTACAGCTGAAGTTTAATATATTCATGTGTAGGACGTTCTTGCCTTTAGACTTGGTTATTACAGATTGCAGAGTGTATTTTGTTCTACCCAATAAGACTGGAGGATAGGGGGCTTTTTCTACTGAGTTTAGGGACTGTACCATATAAAAGTGACCTACAGAGAGAAAATTTGTTGAGCAATCCTGTTTTCAATGCTCCATGTTATATTTACAAGAATACTTCCACATAATCAAAATGAAAAATATGTTAAAACCAGTAAAGAAAATATTTGTATACTATATGTGATTTAACTTGAGAATCCATAACCACTGGATTTCAGAACTTCTGTCTGTTTCTTATACAAGTAAACTAATCATCATATTCTGCTCCAGAAATGTATATCAGTGTCTGAAAACAAAGAGAGTTTTAGAGAAACAAGGGGTTCAATATGAACAATTAGAATAGCAGAGAAGGTATTTTGTACTTCTCTTAATTCAGCAATTTTAGGCTGAAAAAAAAGTCTGTATTTTCTGAATCATCACATGTCAAGTTTGTAGCTTAGTCCTGCAAGTTGACAGCCTCAAATGGAAAACTCATTTTCATTAGCATAGCTTAGAGCTATTTCCTAAATAGTTGTTTCTAGATGATGGCACTACAGCTCTTTTATCTATTGATACAAATGTGTCACTAATGGGTTTTTGATGGATTTTGGAATTGCAATACAAATGTATCTCCCCCCTTAAACTCAGGATTATGTATCTGCCAATAGGTTTCTGTACTTCAGGAATTTGATTGTGTGTATATCAAAAGACCAGTGGCTGAAATCTGATTTTAATGCAGATGCTATATGTTAGCAAAATGAAAAGCAATCTTAGACTCCTCTGTTACTCAGAATTCCCAACAGCTGTGAGATTCAGCTGTGAAAAAAACATACGAGTGAGGTGGGAACAGACTTTGTTTCAGGGATTAAATCTAAATGCAATACATACTTTCATGGTTTAGTAATGGATTGATAGAGGGTTATTATGGATAATACTTATTTAGATGAGTCAAAAATGTTTAACACAAAAGCATGTTCAAATGGAAATGGCAAAGCACAGTTTGCAAATGCACAGGCTAAAATTATGTGTAATTTCAATGAATGGCAAAGACTGAATAGCAGACAATTGCCTGTGGGGGTTTTTACAGTCCCAACTGACAAAGCGAATGTCTATATAACATAAAGCATATAAATCAGTCTGTGACTCAAAGAAATTATGTGATACATCAATCATCTGCTTAAAAAATATGCAGTGAGACAGTCATTTGTACATACATCACAGGTCTGTCGAAGTGTCACACACTTAGTAAATTAATTGGATGAGTCAATACCAAAAATATAAACATGTTCTCCTTCTTGAATGATGGTACAGGACTACTGAAAATAATTTTTAAACCTCCTATTTTAAAGAAGCTAATTGTCGAGAGTTTTCCCTGAGGACATCTGCAGCTGGAAAATGGTTTCCACAGCGTTTCCATAATACCTGCATTAAAATTATGTCTCCTTCATATTTTTTTTCTTTTATTATTTTTGTTTTAAATATTATCATCTAGCACCTTTTGACTCAGCACTGCAAATAACTTTTCTGTCAGCCGTAGAGATCAGAGAAACTGTTTAGTTTTGTCCTGTCATGCAGGACAGGCAAGGCTCCTTTCTGATTAGCAAGTGATCAGATACATAAGGTCAAGAGATTTGCTTACTGGAATGGAAAAATGTTTTCTGTTCCTCTAGAATACTGTTTCTGGCAATATTTAGTACCTGACATCAAAGAAGAAGGTGAACAAAACCTATCAAAAAGCACTTTGTTTGAAAATTACTTTTTTATTTATTTATTTATTTTACAGCCTGTTACTATGTTAGATTGATTTGGTCTTCAGAGGTTATCTTCAGCAGGGACAACTGGAGTTGCTCTCCTCCATTGGAATTTTATTTTAATCTGTTTATCGCCCATCTTGTAATCACTGCTTCAACTTATTTTGAAGATAATTCAGTTCTTCGTAGTAGATAATTAAAGGAGTCCATTGATTGTATGACAAGGTCATGAAAACAATCTGACAGGCAATTAATACTCCTCTCTTGAAGAGTAACAGCACTGAAGATAAAACAACTCTCACAGAATCACAGAATCAATATGGTTGGAAAGGACCTCCAGGGTCATCAAGTCCAACCTTTGTCCTAGCATTTCTCTAACCACTACACCATATCCTCAAGCACCGCATCTATTCGTTCTTTAAACACCTCCAGGGATGGTGACTCCACCACCTCCCTAGGCAGCCTGTTCCAGTGCCTAACTACCTCTCAGTGAAGAATTTCTTCCTAATATCCAATCTAAACCTGAGGCCATTTCCCCTCATCCTATGATTACTAATTTTGAGAGAAGAGACCAACACCAGCCTCACTACAACCTCCTTTTAGGTAGTTGTAGAGAGCAATAAGGACTCCTCTCAGTTTCCTCTTCTCTAGACTAAAACCATAAACACATGCATAAGTCCACATGCAGACAAATAAAAACTAGGTCTGTAAAATACCTCAGTAGATGTAAAACCAAACTCAAGCCCACCCTCCAAGAGAGCAATAAGCCACGCAATAACATGGTCAGAGGATCCAGGGCTGCACAAAGACAAGGCAGGTGCAGAGAGCAGGAGCGGCTGCAGGGCTGCCTCTGCCATCTGGCTAGGCCCAAGGCCATGTCACCAGTCTAGACTGTGCTTTTGAGGATCATCAAGTTTTATATGTCATTTTGCTCTAAAGAAATGCATTTCTGAATTAAATACTTGTTCCATAAATAAAAGCTTGTTTCTTCCTCTTCTATCTACACTGGTCCATCTATCCCAAGCAGCCACAGTTATCAGAAATCCCAAATGTCTTGGTCAGTATGAGTAATGCAGTGAGCAATTTTGTTCTCTTCTCTGTGTTACTGTTACAGCTATTACACTCCTTTTCTGTTTATAAATATCACTATTTTCCTGTCTAGAACTTCCAGATAACCTTTTATGCAGAACTTTCCTCTTTGCACAGAGGTTATAATTGGCTAAGACCTCCATAGTAAAGGCATGCATTCTGTAAGTCCAATTACAGTGTTGGTCAATACAGTGCATGCTGATTATTTAAGGTAAATTAATACAATTCTCACATCCCAGGACTCCTCAGTGTCTCCTATCTTAATACAGTATACTTGCTCTGTATCCAATTATATCCATTTTGTGAAATCTTTTCACCCCCCTGAATAGTAAGCACATGTTGTTCTAAAAAATGCACTCTCAGAATTTGAGAGAAACTTAATTTTTTTGACCTTTTGCATCACTGGAAAGATAATTATTTCCAAAGCAACAGTGTAGCTACACAATTAATTTGTATGGCCTGTACTTTATGACATCATAATGCCATTACCATTAAACCAAAAATCCTACTCAGGTTCACAACAGTTACACCATTTCAAAGCTGTTTTGAAGCCTCATGTGCAAAAAAGGTACTGCTTTAACACCTCTTTCTAGTTTTGTGTAAGTTGGGGAATTCATTTGGGAGGAAAAGAAGTATCACATTTTCCTGCTAGAGATCTTGTTTGATGTCTACAAAGTCTTGAAGAAGACAGGACAATGGGATTTCTAGAGATTAGGAATGACCAGGTTTAAGGAACTGAAAATTAATAAAACCCCTTCTCATTAATAAATCCTTAGCAATGAGGTGTCATGTGAAACCATGTGGGATTTGCTTTCCTATGCAAAAAAATATTTTTTTTTCTTTTCAGATAAATGGATTTACAAATAGTTTTAAAAACAAAACAAAACAAAAAAAACCCCACTAACAAAATGTACAAATACCTCCCCCCACAAAAAAAAAACCAACAACAAAAACAACAAAAAACCCAACCAACCAATAAACAAAAACCAAACCAACCAACCAACCAAAACATTAAAAAAACCCAAAAGTCAACAAAACCCCCCAAACAACAACAAATAGACTACAAATGTGATAAACTCAATGCACATTGAGGACAATAGCAGCTTTCTGGAGCACAGAAAACAGAGCTACAGGTAAATACTTAGGTGGTGTGAATTGCTCTGAAATGTAGAAGGTGCTACGGAATAGTGCTGATCAAGCAAGTAGAAAACACAAGAAGTAGCTAGATACGTTTCTCTAAAACATGGAGGATTAGCATGCGAGAATGTTTTTTTTCTTGCAGAGAATACCAGAGGATCCATTCTTGCCCTTGAAAGAGGAAAAGCTGCTAAGAGTGGGTACCTCCCACATATTACAGCTGAAAGTGTGAAGTGGAAGTTTGAAGAAAGCAGAGGCTGCAATTTAGATACCTTTTGAATTCTGGTAGATGGTGAAAACACTTCCCCACTCCCAGAGCACCTTCTAGCTACTACTCAGTAATAAGCTTGTTGAGGAGAAAACGGAGGACATTGTGAATGCCTCTGCAATATGTGAATGCCTTTGCAGCTGTATCTCTCTGTAAGAGCACACATGAAACTCGGTAGCTCACTCAAACCCTGCCAGAACACCTTTTCAAGTCAAATGATTCCTGGGCTCTATTCACTTCTCTATGGTCTATAAGGTCTGTCTCTATGTTATGGAGCTGCAGGATGAAGTGCTGTTGTATATGAGGAGGAAACCTACAGCTCCTTTATGCTTCCCAAAGGTCTGATTCTTGAAAGTGGCCAAGTTTTACCACCAGGCATGCAACTCTATTTCAGGCAGCCTCACATAAAGCAGGAGAAACAGATTTGATTTCTCTAGCTTGGAAAGGCATTGTTTTAAGACATTTACAACTGGGTCATTTGCTGCCAAGCCTCAGCTACTAAATAAAACCAGGTACTGATGTCCCTGAGATTCTTTTCAAAAAACATGCTTAAAAGGAAATAATTAGATAGCTAATGCTAACAGATTTCCCCTCTATTGTCACTGTGCTGACTGTTGGTACTCTTATTATGAATTACCTAGCTCTACTGAAGTGGTATCTATATAACATATATATAACTATATAACCCTATACTAGAGTTACAAGTTGTACCATAGAAAACATAAAAGCTATCATTAATAAGATTATGATGTTTTGTTTCTTAAGGGTTCATTTTTGTTGCCGTTGTGGTTTTTTGTTATTGTTTTGAGGTTGGGGGGTTTTTTTGGTGGGTTGTTTTGTTTTTTTTTTTCTTAATCTAGCCCACAGGAACTGAGCTCTTCAAGAGATAAAGATATTTTGGCTTAAAAAACAGCTCTTTCATCAAAACAATTCCCTAAGCCCCAAGATACATCTACTGAAAGAAAAATATAGCTGCACACAGAGCCAAATGCATACAAAAATACAACAGAATCCTTTTTTTCTACATAATAAATGACAGCTACTGAGGGAATGGCTGCAGATGAAAAGAACAAACTTGCTTTCTTTTTAGAGCACCAAAAGGAAATGCATGATACAATGAAACTGTTGAGTAAGATTCTGTCAAGATAAATATCATATATCTGAAAAGAAAACTGTATTTAAAATCCGATTAATATAACTGGAATAATTTCAGAAATCTGTGCACCTTACTTCAGTCACCAGTTGCTTTTGAAATAATTGAAAGTCTAGAGTTTTTCTGTTTAACATTGTTTTCAAGTTGCCATACATGACTGAAATGCTACAGTGTTTTCAGTTTCATCTGTCTCTGAAGGTGTCTTTCTTTTTTTAAATTCAGTGCAACAGTAAACTATGGTCATTATATGCCTAATGTGTCAAAGTAACATTTTATATAAATATTTAGTTTGATTATGTACATTGATAGTGGCTAAATTGCCAGAAGTGATTAACAATTTTAGGCAATTCAGCTCTTGGACATGCATGGTTATTGACACATTGCACATTCAGGGTACCACTTCACGTATGAACTTCAAAGTAACTTTCCACCCTGATAAGAAGTACTAAATACTTTCCACTTTCTAGAGTTTTGTGAGGAACGTTTGAAAATAAGTAACTGGGCCTTAATCTCTGGGAGACATGGATGCACCGTAAAAGATTGTTATGCTCAAGTAGCTCCTGCTTCACAATGTGCCTCTTGTAGGATCCTGCATTACAGGCACAACTGGATCGTGAAACCCATTTGCAAAATGGCCTTTCCTGACCTAATTGCACCTCAGTCCACGATTTCAGCCCAGAGCTTTGTCTCTGCTTTGGAAGGGCATTTCACACTCAAATCAGAAGACACTCTACTGACATGTCTGACTCATTGTCCTCTGAGGTGGCAATGCTTTATTGCAATCTTTGACACCTTTGTCCTCCTAAAGTGAAAGGATTGCTACTATAGGGTGTGAATCCATGTTTTTACCACATTATCACAACCTGAAAATTCTTTTGAACCTACCACTTGCCCTAGCCTGTAACTGGAGAAGCAGAGGAAAAAAATCAATTCAGACACTCTCCAAGTCTCTTGAAGCAAAACTCAGATTGTATCAGAAATACTCAGATTGTATAGAAATATTTGTAGTCATATAAGTCTATACCAGTTTCTTTAAACACTCATCAGCAGATCTTTAGAAGATGTTGCCCCTTTCTAAGTTTCATAAAGAACTTTAGGAAAAACAAAACAAAACAAAATGCCAGTGTCTTCATAGAACATCATGTCATTATTTTTTTTTTCTTTCAGTGAAACTGCTGTGCATACGTAGTTCTGAATCTCTGTGTTTTGGCAGCAGCCTTGTGGTGAGGCTAATGCTAACAGACTTGTTCAATTGTGTCACAACCTCAAAATTTGTTTGATTTCAACTTGATTGTTGGCATATTTGCATGGGTTAGGATCATATTTTACCATTTCAATAAAACTCTGTTTCAGTTAGTTTGGGGAAGAAATTTAGGCTCTTCTTGGACCAAGGCTACACTTCACAAATCAACTAATCCTGCCAATGACCTCAGTGATAATGATGGGAACTGGTTATGCTACATCTGCTTTAAAGTTTTGTGGACAGCTGGAAAGAAGACCACCTGCATGCTGTACATAGCTTTTGAAGGAATGGAAAAACTGAATCTCTGAATCTCTAAGAACAACTGGGAACTTTCATCGAGGAGATACACAGCTAGGAAAGAGCATGCAGCCAACAAGCATTCCTTTATCTGATTATGTAACTGAATCCATGTGAATACTTGTACTTTGAAAAAAAAAGGAGCAACCACCTTCCAGAGTTACAATGACTGTTTACACTGTGTAGTGTGTTAAATATTTTCCAATTTAACAAGTTCCACTTCATGCTATGACTAGAGATAAAGCAAGTTAAAAGTATAAATATATCCAAAAGATATGTTTTGGTGCTTTTATGATTTGCAATAATCAGTGAAACATTCTATGTTCTTCCTTTACTCCTCAAGACTCATGGCTACAGAGAGTCCACAACAGCTAAGTAGACACACAAGTAGTTGCATATTAAGCAGTGCTGAAACTTTATGCTGAACCTTTGGACACTGTGTGGCAACCATTTTGGGCAAGATCAAGTCTTGTTAATAATCATACCATCATATACCAAACTGTGAAATATTCAGAAATAAGACCCTTTGCAAATGCAAAGCCAGACTGAAAGAACCACATAGTCCTTATTCATTTCTCCCTTAAAACTCATTTTGTGAGTAGTAACCAGAGCAAATAAATTGGATTTAAATCTGATTTAAACAAGGTTCCAAAAAAAAATGGATATTGCTGTAGTTAGTGTAAGCAACATCAATCCAGGTAAGAACTATGTTTGTATAGAAATTCACAGCTTAAGTCCCCAATTAATTTCTTGGGTAGAAAGAAGTTGTAGTTCATCTACACCAACAAAATCCCCAGTTCATGCCTTAATGCTATCTATGTTTACACTAACATAGATATGTGCTGTGTTGGGACCAGGGTGGCTGACAGCACAAACAGGAAGGGAAAAGGATGCTGGACACCTACACTGCCTGGCCAGTCAAACTCAGGGAAGTGTTGAACTAACACTGTGTGAGTCCATACTTAAGTCACTCTAAGGATGTTGCAAGTGCTTTTGTGGCCACCTACTCACATTATGAGGGTTTTATGCCACAGTGCTGAGAGTTCCCATTATGCTCCCCAGTGCTGGGAGCTTCTTTGTGACTGAGCTGTTGCTATGCAGGTGGGGGATATCTCCTTGAGTGGCTCTGATGCAGTGGACATAAACTACATGCAGAGTGCATCTAGCTTGTGTAAGTGACCCAGACACTTTTTGCTCCTGTCATGAGAGACAGAAGAAACCCACTGAGAAGAGCTAAGCATACCCCTGATGTAGCCATAGCCTATTTGTTCAAGTTATTTCAGCTTCTATTCCTGTTTCTAAATGGCAATCAACAATCACTGCATCCATTATTAGGTCAGTATCACGCCACCTCCACTACTTCTTGCAAAATGTGGGTGTAGAATAACATGGGATTGTAATACTTGCATACAATTCCATTTCAAGTTTTACACATGCACACCAGCAAGTGATGACATTATATAGACATACATTTATATCCCCTATACAGCTCAAATATAATGTCAGGAATAAAGCTTTGCTTCCTTTCTTCCTCCAAACACTCATACAAATAACATTGCAACCTTAAATGAACATAAGCAAAAAGGACACTTTTTGCTAATTTGCATTCTTTTCCTACAGGTGTTTGCAACAGAGGTCAGGAAGCTAAAATGTCAATTGATTTTTCACATTGTCTGTGGATTAAACTAATGCTTGTGCCACAATTTTTCTCTTCACGAGGAGGTGAACCCTGAAGATAGAGTGAGATTTTCCATTGTCTTAAACAGAGGGCAGGATCAGTTCCTCACTATGTCATTGAGTTGTCTGAGATTAATGGAAATAGGATGTAAAGTCTAGGACAGGTAGAAAGTCACTCTCCTTAAACCCTTTGCTTCTAACCAGCCTCATTTCCTTTTTTATTTTCAGCTCAAATGATTACTTAGCAGGGAAAATGAAAGGGAGAACTATATGGCACTAAAAAAAAAAAAAAAAAAAAAAAGAAGATAAATCCTAAGTACATGTTAATTAATGCATAATAGACAATCTTTTCTCATTAAAAATATGTTCTTGACTTTGCTGTCATAACACTGAACTGCAGTATTATGATAATATCGACACTTCAAAGTTAGTAGGGCGTCAAAGCTGGCCATTTAGCAAATGCTATTTGATATCCTCAGGTTATGCACATCTCAGGCAATGTAAATAGAAGTCTTGATGCAGCAGGACAGTTGATGGGGTTTCAGTGCACTTGCTACTGTTGTGTCAAGGTACTTGTCTGCTCCTCCATTGTCCTCACTTTCTGTTCTTCTGTCAAGCATAGTTGCTCCTCTTCTGTACAAATATGTTTGTGCTTCAGAGAGTAAAGGATGTACCAGACAGCATCCTTGTATACAGAGATGGAGATGTCTGTAGAGATCTCTTCACTGCTGCTAGCATAGATACTGCAAAGTGCTAAGGCCTGTAAAAGGTGTTACACTATGGTGGTATCTAAGGCCAGAACTGGAAACCTGGCCACTACCTGTCCAAAGAAGACCTATAAGACTCACAGCACCCTTCAGATAACTTGATTCTGTTTCTCTCAACAGTTCTAGAATAACAGCTTGCTCAGTGTGGGCCACCCCACACAAATAGAGCTGTTACCCTTCACCTTGTCTCACCAAGATGCTGAGACCTGGAGCTGTGTTATAACAGAAGTAATCATTAAGAAACAAATTTAGCCCTGTTCCTGAGTAATTCACCCTTTTTCTGAGCAAATTCCCTACACCTTAAGTTTCAAGGACTTGCCAGTCCTGTTAGTGTGATTTGAGATCCACTGTCTTAATTGAGTTCAGTTTCTTTGTATCTGAATATATGGCAGAACCTCAAGCCTTGAAAAAAGGATCCCCAAGTGCTTGATGATCATCAAGAAGATATTCAGAGAAAAACAGGCTTTTCCACTGACATAAAATTCAGTATGTGCAAACTGATAGCCCTACTTATGTAAGAATGTATTAGGAAAAATCACTTCATCATGAAAATTAATTGGAGGATTGGGAACTAGAGTCTATTCCAGGTTCTTTGAACTGAGATTTAAGTGTGAACAAGTCTTTCTTTGTTATATAGCTTTTCCATCTGAAAAATTGAGATAATAATTATCCAATTAATCCTGAGGCTTGCTACATCAAGCTGCCACATATTAGCAATTGTCTCTGGCGTGTTGAAAGCATTTGTCACTGAATGAGTTGTTACTGCTTTTAATTCTTCCTACTTACAGAAAAAATAAAGAACAATACTTAATACTGCAATTGGTTTTCTATACTAGTGTTGAGGACAGAGTGATGATACAGTCTAGAGAGGGTCAGTAAACTGCCTACACATTACATGAACTTAGTATCTGAAGCAAAATCCAATCGTGTCTTCTCCCTGTCAATATGTTCTCTGTGACTGAGCATCCAGAGAACACTGTAGGTACGTGATTGTCGCTGAAACATCTTACTGCTCATCCATGGAAAAATGCTCCTTGCTCAAGTCAGAAGCAGTTCAAAGCAAGCTGGGAACACACAAGGTTCATCAACTATTTCGAAGGCTTTAACACCCAGGACAGAGAACTAGTTCAGGCAAAGTAAGCACTGACCCTAACCTTTGCCCAAATCTTAAACCAAACCTGATGTAAATTCAGTTAATATTAATTTCCCTACTCTGGTTAGAGCCAGCAAGGACCAGAATGTTCATTTTTATAACACTTTTCAGTATGATTCCCTGAAAAAGGGGAAGTATGTTATGAGCCTTGCAATGTACCCACAGCTCCAAGGGATGCTGTGAACACATGGAAGCTCTGAAAAAGGTGGGCAAAGTGGCTCTCCATAAACATCCCCATATCTGAAGACAGCCCTTCTGGGACCCTGCCTGACATTTCCTTTCCCTTCCCCTACCTCAGCAGGGCCAAGGCAAGAAAACAGGGCTAATCATCTGGTCCATGGATGTAAAATCAACACATACTTTGAATAGAAAAAGGCAATTCAAAGTACAGTGAAGTACAGAGACCTTTTATTTTCTGGAAGATCACACCTCATAAGTTTGCCCCTGATTATAGAAACAGCTGGAGAGGGGTCTTGCACTGCTGCCTGACACGTTTCTTTGGAGGGAAAGTAATTTTGGTCCTAAGTGTTGAATTGCAATAACCCAGCATAATAGGAAGTTCTCATAACCTGATGTGTTCCCTCTGTTTTTCAGATGAAGGACCCCCACAGCAAAGGAGACTCACTAAGAAAACCCGAGCCCAGGCCCCTCTGGGGCAGTGAGGAGGCAGGTATGGGCAGCATGTGGCGGGGTGGGCAACGGGGCCAGGGTGGTGGGAGGACTGAGCGGGCAGAGCTCTCTGGTTCTGATGTGCCTTTATTCAGGGCTGAAATCCTTCGCCCCCAAGCCAAGCCTAATTGAAGGCTGTATTTCATATCAAAGCAACACAAGCTCTCTCCCACTGAGTGTTTGCTGGACAACAACAACAACCCACTTGCGTGCAGGACAGTTGCAGTGCAAAATATGCTGTGCAAAGGCTCCTGAGGAATTATGTCATGGCATAATGCAGAAAAACAAAAGTATTACAGCAGAACTGTTTAGTAAGCTGTCAGCCATATTTTGGCATTGATCAGCTATGTGAGCAGAGCTCTCATTAGCTAGCAGCAAGAGTACTGCAAATACATACAAGGGCAAAAGTGTCCACTCAGTGACCCCCTGCTCTGTACACAGGAGGACCGAGGACATGAGTGCTGTGCACATGAGAAGCCTGATTAGTTTTATCATGGACAGTATAGACAGAATAAAATTAGAATGTTGAGCTCACACACATTATTCTTACTCTGTCTTCTATCTTAGAGGTTTGCTTTTTGGGGTGATACGGGTTTTTTTTGGTGTGTGTGTTTTGTCTTTACTTCTCTGCCTTATCAAAAGTTTAGATCTTATTTACAAGTTAAAAGTGTACCAGAATAATTTATACTGTTGGTGTTGAGGTTGGATGATATGTCAGGACTGCATTTAAGCCAAGAAAAAAATAACCAAAAAATGCTGTTGTACACAGTGCAAATGTCCTAGTAAAAAGAAACCACTGCTAGCATGACAAGTAGCTGTCAGATCCTGGGACAGACTACACTTGAACAGTTTGGGGATTTTCTTCCTTCCTGCTCTCTTTGCCATTTTTGCAACTGTCCCCTTGGGAAACATCCCAGAAGCCTCTGTCCCCATTAGGAGGAAATCTTTCACTTCCTTGCTTTGATTTTGAATGCTTAATGCTTCTGGTTAATTCCCCTGACCTATAACCAGTCTTGGCTTCTAAGCAAAGAGATTAAATGCTGATATAGATGATAAACTTTTATTAAGCAAGTCTAGAAATACATTTAATTAACTAAACACTCTCATTCCTTTGTGAGATCTCACTGTGGTATGTGAACATTGCAGGTTACACCGATTCCTAAGTAATGTTAATTACAGCCATAATAGTCTTTGTTTCTAAAATAGGGGAGTCCACACAGGGTAGCTCCGCTGATTTAGCTAATTTGAGTGGTGTTTTTTTCTTCCCGAAGTGCAATAGGACAGTGATCTTCATTACCACTCCACCAGTTGCACATGCAGTGTGACATCTTGCAATGTCCCTTCTGCTCACTCTTGCACTCCTTTCTCTACCAGAAGTGTAAATCTTGTGCCTGACATACCACAGAATATGATGAAGGAGGCAGCACTAAATTATCCAAACCAGGGCCCTGTGGGCCTGTATTCCTGAGTGTGGCAGTAGATGAGATTTCTAGAGGGGCTGTTACATTGGTACAGAGGTGGGGGGTGAAGGTGAGGGAGGGAAAGTGGATAGAAAATAGGCCACCAGAGAAAACAACAGACTGATGAGGAGTCACCACATGCATTGGTCTCACAGGTGCTAGAAGGATATCCAGATCAGACCTTTTCTACTGCTCTAACATTTTCACCACCATCATGTATTTTGCAGGCAGTATCCAAACTGCAGCTCTATTCTGTTTGATAGAATGCCAGTTTGCAGATCCCCAGTGAGGATACACATCTTGACTGGAAAGACCTAATAGCAAACCCTTTTATCTGGAGTCTTGCCAGTGAAAAGAAATCCAGGCCTTATAGGAGACTGTTAATGTTTTTGAAGAGTAGTAGAAGGGGCATCATTCACAACTTTTTTGTGCAGTTATGCTGTTAAGCAATAAATAACATACAAGCACGTAGTGTTGCAAGTTTAACAGAAAAAAGGCTCTAGGAGCACAAGAGGTTTAGGGTAAACACAAGGAAAAACTTTTTCACAGTGAGGGCAACAAAGCTCTGGAATGGGCTGCCCAGGGAGGTTGTGGAGCCTCCTTCTCTGGAGACATTCAAGACCTGCCTGGATCTGTTCCTGGGTGACTTGGTCTAGGTGATCCTGCTCTGTCAGGGGGGTTGGATTAGATGATCTTCTAGGTGCCTTCCAACCCCTAACATTCTGTGATTCTGTGAAAACATTGCACAGAGAAGCTATCAGGAGTCTTCTGGTTGTTCATTTGCATTACCTTGTTCCTGCCCAAGAACAACTATTGCTATGTATTTTATATGCATTGAATTAAACTTTAAGAAGTGGCTATGAAAACCCCAACTAATTTAAAAGACCATATTGAAAGATGCCTCCAAAGATAAAGGAAAATACTCAGTTGTTATAATTTTATGTATTTTTTGCTTTTGTTTCTAAAAGCAAGCTTGAAATTGGGAATGTGCCTGTGTTGTTTTCTTACACAGAAAAAAGACAGATATCACAATATTTTTTTTTCTTTTGCAATAGTAGCGCAAGGTCTTCTTTTATTGTATTTTTCTTCAATATATTTTGCAAGATTCTCTGTGAGATCACAATTCTCAAAGGCTGAGGTTTGCCCAGGAAGGGATAACTAAACCTAGGTAATGTACCACATAGCAGCACCATCCAGATTCATCAGCCCTTACCATCACACAGGAGAAATGGTTCCTGTAACAAAACAGCTTGACAGAGGAGGAGATGTTCAATTATTTTTACACAGATGCAAATACACTAAGGTAAATGTGTTGAGAGAGAGAGAGAGAGAGAGAGAGAGGCTTTCTATGCATTATCCTCTAATTACCTTCCAAGGCCCTAGACAGAGGGGTGGCTATCCCCAAACTGATTGCCTTAGGAAAGAGAGGAAATATTCCTCAAAGAAACCTACTGTTTTTTTCTATCTCCTACAAAGGAGATGGAGGGCTTCTGTTTATAAGGAGAAGAAACCATGTTTTAAACTTCTTGATGCAAAATTTATCTATGACCATATTCAAATCTCAAAAACCTTCTTGCATCTCAGGAACCAGGGGTGTAAGGGGTATGATCCCAGTCACTGGTATGAAAAAAAGATTAATTTTAAATTATGTCAACATCATTCCTTGATACCCTCCATTGTCTCAAAGAGATACTTTTATGTGCTTTGACACTGTCCATCTCAGTAGGCAATTTGTGAATATTGGTTCAATGATTAGGGAAATGGATTCAAACCCTTTTATTATAATCAAACTTTTGTTGGAACAAAATTGATTAATTTATCTGAGATACACTATCATTTTAATTTAGCCTATCATATCATTCAAATAGCATTGTCTGGAGATAATTACTAAGGAAGACAAGCTCTTGTCTGCCTAAAACACAGCAGCATAAACTCATTCATTGAAAATTAAAACAGATGGAAAATTGCTGTTGCTTTTAATATAGTTGCATAAAAAAAAACCAAAAAACAAATATGTTAAAAGTAATTGTAGGAAGTGCAAGATTGTGTCTTATAACATGTGTCCCAAACAAAGTATTTCAAACATCCCAGTAAAATTAAATTAATTTATTCATAGGAAGCAATTAGAAACTATAAAAGAAACATGCCTCCAAAAAGTCTCCTTGGACAACTCCAGAAAAAAAAAAAAAAAAAAAAAAAGAAAAGAAAGAAAAGGAAAAGAATAATTAATTTAGAATAACACAAAGAAAAAGCGAAAAAATGGAAAAAAACCCCACAACTTTTATTCCGTAAACACTCATGGGAATCATCCCACTAAAACTAAGGGGGCTATTTGCTTACTTAAAAAATAAATACACTGGTTTGTACAACTGAAAGCATACCTTCTAATACAGGGTGACCTACCATGACTGGGGTCACTACATATCCTTTAAGATGAGATACAACATTATCTGTGGGACTACTATAGCATTAGACTGCAGCTCAGGAGGAACCTGGCTGGGGGATACTTCTCTGTCCACACAAAATTTTTCCACTTAGGTACGTTGTTACATTGCAGATGTATCAGAATTGCAACACAGTTTTAAACACAGAAACTACATGTTCTGCTCTGCTGGGCTGACGTTTGCTAAGCTCTCAGCATTGCATTTGGCCTGAACATCTGCCAGCACTCACAAGAATGTGGAGATATGAAAGGCAGACAACACTGAAGGACACTGAGCATGAAATTCATTCAGTTTAAATCAAGGGTTAGAAGTATTCACAAGTATTTATCTTATGCCAGAATTACCATAACTGCTCAGGTTGGTTTATGCTATCCTCCCCATAAAAAAACAAACAAGCAAATAAAACCTTCTGCACTAATCAGTTTGAGAGGACAAGTACATGGTTTTTTCAGTGTTACAGTGCTGTTTAGAGGGGTCCTGCATCTTGCTGTCATTGTCCCCTTCTTTCACCTTCTGTTACCACTGAGAAAAGTTTGGCTCTGGTATCATTGCAGCTCCTCCTTAATGAAGTCAGACTGATGTTCAACTGACTTTGGCCTCCTCTTCATCAGATGATACATGCTCAGGTCTTCAGCACCTCCTCAGTAGTCCTGTGTGCTAGACCACTGACCATCCTAGGAACCCTCTACAGTTTGACATACTTCTTGAAGTAGGTGGCCAAAACTACCCACAGTTTTCCATATGTCTTTAACTCAAAGTATCCAGGAAGAAAGAAGAGAAAGTTAAATGTGCCAGGGGAGGTTTAGGTTGGATATTAGGAAGCACTTCCTTATGGAAAGGGTAATTAGACACTGGAATGGGTTGCCCAGGGAGGTGGTGGAGTCACCATCCCTAGTGGTGTTTAAGGAAAGATTGGATGTGGCACTTAGTGACATGGTCTACCTAGGTGTTGTGGTGTCAGGTCTTAGGCTGGGCTTGATGATCTCAAAGGTCTACTCCAGCCTCAACAATAATTCTGTATAATTCTTGGAAATGCTTTCTGAAGTCTTTCAAAACAATGAATAAATTGTCCATATAAGGACTTCCTCAAAAAATTACTTCATTGTATTGAGTGCAGTACACTACCCTCCCCACAACTCTGCCAAGGTCTGACTAACAACAATTTGCTCAAGAGCTCACACATAAGCAGAACTTCACTTTACACAAGAAAAACTATCATACTTTGGACTTGGCAAACCAAAGGAGAGAAAAGCCCTGACATCATGACGATTGGCAGTGTACTTTAGAACAGCCGATGTTTATGGAAAGATGAGGTCTAAACGTCTGTCAAATCTGTGCATGGTAAAGAAGTGCCTTGCCTGGCAGGGTCAGAAAGGTCTTCCATTGCATAATCACCTTACTTCCTTGCATACTTTCCTGGAGATTTTGTAGCACAGAAAGGATTGTATCTCAGTATTTGTAGGGAAAAGAGAACTAATTCCCATCAGAAAAGGCAGTCTGGAAAATAGCTTTGTCTTTTTATAGAAGTCAGAGTGCTGTTTGTGATTCTTACAGCCCAGAACAGCTCCGTAACACTCTGCAGTTTCAGCAGGATGTTGAGTTGTGTGCGACCAGCCTTCAGCTGTTGTGCTGTGTTGCTATGTGGTCATGCTGACAGCTGTTGCGTTCTGCTACAAATTAGTGCCTGTCTTTCACTCTGGAGTGAAGTAATACCTATGCTCAGGGCCAGATTCCAGTTTGCTATGGAAATGCCCCCAAAACAAGTGAAAATACTACTAAAACGGATGCTTTGTACCTATTTCCTGATTGGTCACATGGTATTTCCTCTTTCTATATGGAGTTCACCACACACACCCACACCAGTTCCCCTTTTTTTTTTCTTTTCCTAGCAGTCTAAACATCTTGTGTTGTGAAAAGAATTCCGCATCTTAGTGATTCTGCATTTCTTGTAAACTGGCCCTGCAGAAATGTCAGGATGCTGAGCCACACTTGTGAACGATGGCGCACAGCCTGGAAGACTGTTTTTCTTTCTGTGGAGCCAGTTGTGTGATTTTGAAATCTATTTAAAGACCTTCTGGGAAAATTATAATGAGTGATGAAAGAGGACCTTTTTACAAGTCAATAGTTATATTGATAAAACAGGTTTTAATCTGTTTAGCATTCTTAAATTGATTTAAGAGTGTTTGAATCGCCACTTTAGTTCAACTGAAGAACTACTTGCCTAGGATCTCTTAGATATCTGTGAAGTTAAACCTAATAGCTGTGTTGTACAAGGTGGTCTATGGATGGTTTTCCAACAACTTAAGTAATATTTGGATTAACAGGATTTGTAAAACACTGTTAAAAGGGAAGGCACAAGATACTCAGAAATACTGAGAGAAGTTTATTTCCTATCCTGGTAGCCACACATAGGCTTATACAACAAGGTGGGACCTGATGTCTCAAGGTCATCATATTCTTCAGTATTTAAGACCACCACAACTTAAAATGAAAATGTATAAGGAAAAAGCACTCATGATACTAATGAATTAATGTTGGTTCTCACAGTTTCTAACTTCATAAAGTCCTCTGCCCCAAGTACAAGTCACATTTTTCTACTAGACTGTCTTTAACAAATATGTTCACTAGCTCATTAATCATTACTGTACAAGTAAGTATGTTCCAATTATCACAAATGCACAAACAGAAGTCCTTTATACTATTCTATGACTCAGCTCACACAAGCAAAATGACTGGGATGTTTACTAGTTGTTTTGCAGCTCCTAAAGATAAATATAGTTGAAATAACCAGGGTGAATACTCTGGGATTAGAGTGATTACGAATCTTTCATCAGTGTGACCTGAGACTAGATTAAAGAATTTTAAGTTCTGAGTATGCTGTTCATTAGAAAAGTTAAGCAAGACAGAATAAAAATACTTTAAATGAAAAACATGTTCACAGAAATAAACATAGATGTAAACATAATACCAAATATGAGAAAAACATGGTTTGTAAAAAATACTTCAGAGTGCTATCTACAGACAAAGCTGAACATATTTTACTAGCACGTACTATCCATTTTGAAGCAGGTATAGTGAAATTGAAAAAGGATTATACAGATACAGAAATACTACTCAGATGAATCTGGCATAGGCAGATCGTGTATTTTATACTTTCATATCTCAAACATTGGCACAAACAGATTTTCTTCCTTTCTGAGAAATTCCCTTCCTGTCTCTGCTCAAACATCTGCCTACATGGAATTTCTGTTAAAAGTCCTAAGAATCTCAAAATTACAGAACAGATCAAAACTGGAGTGGAACTTGGGAAAAGACAGAAATTTACTTAGATTCAGAGTCCAATAGCTGTGATTTAAACTACTGTTATGAGTCAGTCAGTCTGGGTCAGTGACTAAATGAGAAAAACTGTTGTCAGGTTTTGCCTTGTAGGAGGTGGACAATGATTTGAGCATGGGATTGAAAGTCACAAGTCATACAAAATGTTTATTCTATTTCAGGCTCATCATATGACAATGGCCCAAGTCATCCAACTTCCCCATGTCTTCACTGTTTAAAACATCACTGTTACTATTTGCCTCTGAGAGTTTACAGAGTTCTGGATAAAAAACATTCATAAGTGAAAATCATTGCTAAGTGAAAATAATGTATAATAACACTTGTAATGCAATTCCCTGTAGCAGTAGAGAAATCCTCAATGCTATGCCTTGCAAGTGACTAAATCTGTCATTGGCAGCTATGCATGCATAGCTTTTCTGCATTTAATCTGTATATTTGCCTTCAGTGGTTCATCTGTCTACAGAATTAATACAACACTAAAGGCCAAAAGTTCTGTTTTCAGTCCTTTCTCTCATGGGACAGTACTTTGTTTATCCTCTTTATGCTTCAGTTTCTTCACCTGGAACTTTATCTGTATTTCTAATGAACTCTACTGCAAACAAAAGATGAACTGCTTAGTAATGTTTCCTATGTTGCAGCAGGCTGAGACATGTTTTCAACATGCCAGAGTTGCAGGAGTTGATGTTTTTGATGCTCTATAAAAAATACATGGAGACAGTTGATTCTGCTCTTTTCTTTCTTTTCTTTTTTCTTTTCTTTCCCTTGTATTTTTTTTTCCCTTGTATTTTTTTTTCCCTGGGGTGGGGAATAAAAACATTACAGTAGGATTAAGCCTGGCTTGTATGGAAGATCAATGCATGATATTCAGCTAGGTAGAGAGGTGTTGCATTCATCTCACTGCATGTACAGAATCAGTATCATGCTAAGAATTATGTACCAATCACAATACTTTTGCCAGTAGTCAAATATGCTAGACCTGCTATTCTCCATTACTGTATGCAAATATTTTTTGAAAGAAAGCACAGTGTTACAAGGTTTTGCAGGAAAGTGTTACAGAAATATCAGCAACTACTTGGTGTGTGGCATAGTTCCAAATCTGCATCCTTTTGTTACGAGGATCAGATGACAATTCAGCCAATGTGTGTAAGATCAGTGGTACTCTTACAGTTTGCCTTGCACACTGATTAAGTGGGCTGGGATATCATCTGCCTTCAGTTTCAGCTGTGCCAGATGAAGAGACTATGCCCAGGTGCTCATCACCTGGCTGACTCATGCAAATTAGTGGGAGCTCCCTCATGGAGATATGCCAGCTAATCCAAGGGTTGGTAACACCCACCGTGTGGGTGCTGGTGAGCAGCTGCAGATGCACTGGGGTGAGGAAGCCCTTGATGAAGGCTGAAAAGTTAATATACTCACAGTCTGTGGTCTATTGCATGATTATACATGTGTGGGTGTCTGTGCTTGTCAAAACCTCCTGATTCTTATCCTTGAACTGAAAGAAAATTTTGAGATAGTCAAGCTTGAGTTAAGAGGAAGAGACAAGAAACCTCAGAAGTAAAGTTGCTGGACCTGATATATCTAACAGCAAATATAATGCTGTGTTATGCAGACAGCCAGGCTAGATGTTCTAGCAGTTTCTTTTGGTCCTGAAGGCTAGCAAACCTATGGCAAAAGCTTGAGCTGGGTTGCCTGAAGTTAAGCTCTTCTTTGTGTAATCACATAAAGAAATTACAAAAAAATAAAGGCAGCTTCTATCAAAGTAAATGAAACCCATATCAAAGGTTGCCAATTCACTTCAGGGCTTAAGATATTAAAAAGATGGGGACTGATTGGAATCCTACAAAGAGCTTCACAGTCAGTGACTGAACAGGTTTGCAAATAGCATCTAGAAATGGAAAAAAAAAGAAGTTAAGGCTGCAGATGTTTGTGGCTTTTTCTTTCTGTTTCTGCCTGTGAAGAAGCTGTGAGACTTTTTTTGTTTTACAGTAATATTCTTTGTGGTGATCATGTGCTGTGGGAAAAGCACTTTTCTGGCATTTACAACATGCTGGACAGTGGCAGGTGACACCACCATTGCCAGTTCAATGTGGATACAGTTACACTTCCTTCCTTCCCCACAGATCCGGATTCAGGACCTTTCTTGAATCATTACCTTTTAGGTGTCAGTGTTTCCAAATCCCACATTTTTCCCTCTGATTGGTAGCTCTCCTGCTGGAAAGGAACCAGGTCTATAGTAATATCAGATACCTACCTAGGTAGGATTCCAAGGTACAGCAGACGCCTGCAGTGACTGCTCTGGCTCTTGCCATACTAAGTGTTATGTTTACAAGGCATGCAATAACACATTTGTTATTTGTTAGGTTGACAGATATGGAATATATATTGCTGTATAGTAATCTTAGTTATTAGAATGGGAGAAAATTAACTTTGCATTTAATTTTGGGTTCTGACACAGACTTCTCTCAGATGAGACACACTGTCTACTCTGTGGTTTAATTCCCACTTTTATAAAATAGAACTAATACTTTCACATCCCTCTGAGATTATATCAGGCACAGTGCAAAACAAGATAATGTCAACTAATTTAAAGAAAGCCGGTATGTCTTGTCTATCCAGCACAATACAGAACCATTCAAGACTACCAGCTGGAAGCTAGGATGTATAATTCAACCTTGAGGAGCACTATGGAACATTATATCAATGTTACAAGTCTTCTTACAGGTCCATAGCTAGACTGGACTGAGACAAGTCAGGAATCTCTGACTGTATGGTATGTATGGTATTTAAACTTGCCCTATTTTTTTTTATTTTTATATAAATATACGTAAATCAAGGGGGGAAAATACCAGTTTTCTCAGGGTAAGTTGACAGTATGATCTTCTAAAGGATCATATTTTACATGTGAAACTTCAGAAATAATAATAATAAAAAATCACCTGAAATTAAAAAAAAAAAATCTACTTATCTTGGAGTTTCAGGCCCAAATTCCTTCAACTAAACATTATACACTGCCTAATTCAGACCACAAATGCGCTGTGCCTCTGGGGTGCTTATTTGTCTATTCATACCAAGGATGGTACCTTTGGTGACTATGTGCCAAACTCAAATGCCCAAATTTAAGAAGGGTAAATATATTAAGAATAAATATATAAATATTTTTACTCCATTTTGGACCAGTTACCTAGGGCAAAACTAACACTTCTTCCCTCACCCTCTAACTTGACTAAGGAATCTACCCTCACAAATACTGTAATAACCCCAGTGAAAGATATTAATTCAGGTAACTGTGACAAATATTTGACACTATAAAACACTAGAGATAAATCCCTACAGATAAAGCCCTGTTTAGAGTGCATGTTTTACATCCTTCTGACCAGGAATCCTCTTAGACTTTCTGAAAGAAAATCTCCTAGAAATAATATGGAATTTTATTTAATATTCCAATATTATCAACATTTAATATTATTTAATATTCCAATATTATCAACATAATGGCAAGAGACATGCTGCTATCACCAAAAGGAAAAGCATTAAGACCTGACAGCATGAGCCCCTTTTAGTAGACCTCTGTTTTCATATCCAGTTCATCTTCACAAATCCAAGTTCCTGCTTTATCAGCCAGCGCAACCTCTCTAGCAAAAGCTCCTCTCTTTGACTAATTTGCTTACTATTTGCAGCATTTGGTGTCTTAACTCCAAGGTTGCTGGAGGGGCTTACAGGCTTAAAGAGATCTTTATTTTAAGATAATGAACTACAATGGTGATGATTGGGGGTTTATATACACATAAAAAGCATTGAGATATCATGGTAGCAAACATCTCATGGAACACAAAAGAGATAAGGGAAAGACAGATGACCTGATAGCTAGGTTATATCAGTCATCATTTCTATTTTACCACATATGTTCACGCAAGAGATATAAGGAAACTTGTTCAGATTGTGTCCTTGATAGAAAATGGCTAAATCCATCTCTGCTATTATTCTTCAAAAGCTAAACTTTTGGAAGGAAAATTTGAGTGTCAAGAGTCAGTAGACAGTGAATTCTTAATGCTCTTCATTCATCACTATTTTTCTCCTCCTTTACCATACTAGCATCATTCAGTTCTGACGAGACCAAACTCTCTGTAGTCACAGCCCATTATATTAATTTCATAATAACACTAGTGAACTCAAGTGTCCGGTTCTATGAGGGCTCTAAGCTAGAGAGGCTACATAATATTGCAGAGACTTTGATCTAGGGGGCAGGGGTGGCACACTCGTAGCAAGGCATACACTTGTGCTTTTTCTGCAGTCACCCCTCTCTGCTACAAGCTGAAACATCTTCAACATTTATTTGCTCATAAAGTTGCAGTGACAAGAAGTCCATTAGACTCAAATCAGTGTCTTGGCATTAAAAGGAAAGTTAGAGCATCATTTATCAGCTATTTTAACTAGAGGTCAGTGAGTCTAAAGGGTACTGTAATTTTCCATTGCTTTCTACAAGGATGGGAATGACTTTTTTCTCAGTACATCCCTGCATCACTCTGTGATCCTGTGAGCATAATCCCTTGGCACTAAAGCCTCTTATTGACAATTCAGTAAACCTGCTCCTTAAGCATCAGAAAAGGGAAATAAAAGATGTTTCAAATTAGTGTTTGGCAAAATATGACACTCAAATCAATTAGATGTTCCCAGATCAATAGGGACTTGAGTCAATAAACATCTTGTCAGAACAGTGTCTAGCAGACCTGTTAACAGCATTCGAAAGCTCCTGATATAAAATCTCTGTCGGGGTTGTTATTAAAGATGTTATTCAGTTCCTTATCTATTTGCTGCTGCTTGTAGACATCATTTGTAGGAGCAGCCTGAAGGTCTTGACTGAAAGCTTTGACTGTGCACATGAAATTAAATTACAGGGTCAGAGACAGTAACTGGTTTTTGTTAGGGCTCTACAGGGGGAAAACAAAAGCTTTTAAGATTTTGCTCCAGATAACAGATGCTTTTAGGAGTGCCATTGCCTTTTTCATTTGGGGGCTATGTCATTCCTGCAGTCCAAGGCTTGAATTTAATCTTTGCTTAATTAACCCAAAGCCAAATACTGATGAAAAAAATATTTGAAGAATTTGTGGAAGCTTCCTTCCAGAGTCAGCCAAGTAATTCTAGGAAAAGTTTGACTTGATGCATCCTAAGATTTTGATTCAGCAAGATAAGTAATCAGGGATCCATTCAATTAGCACTGAATTTGTTGCCAAACTGAAATTCAAAAACAGACAATCTTTAATTCCTGAAGGATGGAGGCACTGAATTACGTTCATAAATCTTCCTCCACAGTGGACAATGAGAACCAAGACCGAATCAGAGGAAGAGAGCTCACAGATTCCAGTTACTGTGTGAGCTACTGAAGCCTCTGACTGTCCTGAAGGGCAAAAGGGAAAAGTTTCTTTGTGCCTTATAAACACTGTCAGTCAGGATGAACATCTGTTCACTGCAGTCGAAGAAAACCTTCAAACAGCAAGACTTCTCTAGAGACAAATTTCCACAGTCCACGTACTGCTGAAGGTACTTTGAGCTGCATTGGCCAACAGAGCCACACATTAGCAATGTGTGTGTTCATTCTTTAAGATAAATTGAACCACTTTCCTCCTGACTTTATGTTGGACATATCACAATCTCTGCATCAACAGGAACTTGGGGTTACCCATACCAGTAAGTCCACATGTCATGCCTGCTCTGCCCTTATGCCTAGGTCACCCGCAGTTCTAGCAGAGTCTGTGTCTGTCTTCATCTGTCATAGCAGGGCCCTGCTTTGGGTGTTGGCATGGTAAAGAGCCTGATGATCATGCTCACCTAGTGCTGCTTTTATGTGGAATACAGTTGTCAGTCAAATGCTTTACATTAGGTTACAAATTAATACATTTCTCTTTATCCTTATCATTATGCAGCAGTTCCTGTGGTTTTGCAAGTTGGTTAAACTCTGTGACTAAAAAATCCACTATCATGCTGCTCACACAATATGAAGAGAATGAAGGTGTGGGCCCAGGGACCATGTAGGTCAGACTGGGTTACCAATACCAGCTGACACTGCACTGCTAAGGGAAAAGGAAGAACAGGCAACTGTTTAGTGATTTGCTTCCAAAACAGCCCTGGCTCACAATAACTTGTGGTCCGGGAACATTCCAGATCAGACACACTGCCTTTATAGTCTTTTGGGGTGGTCTTTTTGTTTTGTGTGTGTGTGGTTTTGGGGGGGGTTTGTTTGGTTTTTGGTTGGTTGGGGTTTTTTTTCTCCTGTTGTCTATCCATACTTGAACCCATTCACACTTCTGGTGTGTGCGTATCATGGGGCAAGGACTTCTATAACTTTTAATATACCTTGTGTAGAGCCCCCCCTTCTTCTTTATTTTCAATGTCCACCTTCTGGTTTGATTGGGGGTTTTGGGGGGTTGTTTTGTTTTGGTGGTTTTGTTGGTTGGTTGGTTGGTTGGTGTTTCTTTTTTTTTAATTTGTTTTGCCTTGAGAACAGTATTAATTTAGAATTTCAGGACATTTTATCAAAATCTAAGTCTGAGGGAAAAAAAGTAAGATGAGTGTGAAACATCACTGGAATTTATTTAATTCTTCTATCTAGTTTTCAGCTGTACACTCTTAACCCACTACATATACAAATTCTTGATGAAAATCCTTTCAATTTTTTGAGATTTTCACAATGTCTAGTGCTTTCCTGTAGACTTGGGTTTAGAATATGGGGATCTTTGTGAACCTTTTCCTTGCTGTTTTCTCCTGCCCATTGTTTGATACTATAGCTCTTGAGAAAAGTTTTAAGACACAACCTTAGCACACTCAGGCTTTAAGCCAAACCCCGGGCTTCCGAGAATCCAGTTCATGACTTTAAAACGCCGCCTGAATTATAAATAATAACAACTCGACCCTTGGGAGGAATTCCTCCCTTCCACATTAAAAACATCTGTGCTGTGAAGTGCCCGCCGCTGGGTTGGCCAACGAGCGGCATCTCCATCACGGGGAGGGGGCGAGGGCCTTGCCCGGCAGGTAGATACCGGAGAGAGGGACGGATGGAAGGACGAAGGGACACCGGCTTCCCGCGGTAGGGCGCGGCCGGGGGTGCGCGGCGCCGGGCCGGGCCGTGGCGGGCGGCAGGGAAGCGGAGCCGCGCGGACGGGGGGCGCCGCCGGGGCGCTGCCGGCGGAAGGCGCTGGGTGCCAGGTCGGAGCGGGGCGCCAGTCCCGCCCCAGCGCTATCCGGCCGGCGGGGAAGCCGGGCCGGCAGCCGCAGCCCTCCGCCTCCCGCGGGCAGCTGCAGACCCCCGCCCCGCCGCTGCCCGGCTTGGCCCGGAGCCGTTTGGGAGGGGGACGGAGCAGGCGCAGGCCTGGCCCGGAGCCGTGGGTGCGCGGCCGCTCGCGGCGTGGCGTGGCGGGACGGAGCGTGGACAGCCCCTCCTTCCGTGGGGCAGGGTTAGCCGCTGCCGGCAGGTCAACTGGGGCCGGAGTGCTCCACGCCTTCCCCTCCCCCGCCGTTGCCTCTGCGTTTATGCCTGCGTGCTGATTACAGTAATTTTGAGGGCGATGTTGCAACGGGGCAGAGTGTGCGGGGCGGCCCGTGCTGAACTTTATAACGCTCCTGTATGTCAACCGCTCTCGATATTGCGTCCGTAAACTGGTCAGCGGTAGCGGCGGTCGGCTTCACCGCCCTCGCCGCCTCCCTCCTGTCTTCGGGCCGCCCGGCCAGGAAGAGGAGTTATTTGGGATTACGGCGGCGGCCGGGAGCCCAGTCACTAGCCTCAGCGCTGCTGCGCCGCGCCCGGGGTCTCGGCAAGGAACGAGATGAGGGGCAAAGAGGAGAAGTCATCGCTGAAAGGTGGGTTCACCGCTCTGCCGGCGGGAGAACCTGCCCTGCCAGGAAGAAAAGCTCCCTGCGGGGGAAATAACCTCTCCTGCTGTGGGGCCACCGCACAGCGGGGCACTGGAGGATACGGGGCTGGGGGGAGGAGGGGGTGCCGGGTACAAGTCGGGGCAGCGTTTGTCTCGGGAAGGGGACAGATGCCTTGGCAAGAGCAGTGGAGCCCTTGCCAAAAGACCGATACAAAGCGAGGGCGAGGGGGGTGATGTCACCGGCCGAAGAGGAGCTGCGCTGGGGCTGCGCCGTGGGCACTTGTGCTCAACGTGGGGGGCCGCGGCAGAGAGGGGAGGAGGGAAGTTGCAGCCCGTAGCAGGTTGTGCAGAAGCGGGTGAGGCTGTGCCAAAGCCTGCCCGATAGCTGGGACACGCTCGCCTCTGCTCACAGCTGGCAGGAGTGTGCCGGGGAGGCAGCGCCACGGGCCCGGCTACGGGATGCCACGTCGTAGACCCCGGAGGGAGATGGCAGGGAAGCAGCAAGCGAGGGATGGGAACCCTGGTTACGCTCAAAACTGCGGGTGTCAAGTAGTTTTTAAGTTTTAAGATCAGCAGTCTGAAAGCAGTCCAGAGGGGCAGAGCAAACTGTCTGCTCCTATTTCGATCTATCAAGCTTTTTTGGGGGGAGAGCTTGTTGTTTTGTTTTGGGATTTTTTTTTGTTTCCGCTTCCATTCATGCGACGCAGCTTTTGCAAGTGAGGAAAGCAACAAGTGGGAGAAGCTACAGCCGCGCCAGCAGCTGCCAGCTTTTCCTTGCTTTCCTCCTCTCCCCTTCCTTCCTTCCTTCCTTCCTTGGCGCCGGCTCCTTTGCACCCCCCCGCACAGTGGCGGCGCCGGGCAGGGCCCCCCGCCGCTCCGGGAAGGACACCGCCGGCTCGCTGCAGAGATGAGCGGTTCCTGCAAGTGTCCACCTTTGATCTCTCGGTGTAAAGCCTTTGCAGCGCTTTTTAAGATCTGTGCCAGCTTCCCGGGGGTAATCTCCCTACTCCGGGTCATCATCCGTCTCGCTGCTCAGGGTGAGCTGCAGACTTTGACGGCTGCTATGCTATGCTAGGGTCCTTGTCATCACACACAACTGACACCCCCTCGAGGCAGACGATGCAAGCAGCTGCCAAGTGAGCCGCCCAGCGGCCGGCTGCGGTGGCGGGGGGGAAGGCAGGCGGGGTTCCCGGCGACCGCCTGAAGAAAGGAGAGGAGGAGGAGAATCTTCTTATCGCTGCTGAACACAGTTTTCTTCATGTACCCCAGGATGCGATT
>JANHGL010011989.1:38304-51989 GCA_024611195.1 Ceyx melanurus | reverse complement strand
GCCCCGCCGCGGCGCTCGCTGCCAGGTCCCGGGAGCCGTGCGGTGCCACGCCGGGGAGGGGAGGCGGGGAAGGCCGGCTCGGCGGGGCTTGCCGCGGAAGTTGTCCGAGCGCCGGTCCCCGCCGCGGTCCTGGCACGAGTGGCCGACCCATGCGCGACAACCCCCGCCCCCGGCTGGCTGCCGGCAGCGCGCTCGGCGCGGTCTCGGTATCAGTCGCTGCTAGTAACGAGGCGATCCGGGGCCCGGCTGGGGAGCCCTTCGCTTCCTACCCTTTGGGTACGAACTTGTTTCGGAGAGATGTGAATTTCACCCCTTCTTTCCCTCGGGAGAGGAATGCGCGGCGTCTTGGGCGCTGTCAGGGCGCAGGAGTGCTTCATTTTTCTGGCCCGTCAAAATATGGGGGTGGGGGGGAGGGTGGGTAAAGATCGTGAACTCTTAGCCAGATGTTTAAATACCAGAGAGGTGATTTGCAAGTAAAATTAATTGGCAGTTAACCAGTTAATAAATGGATAATGCCTACTCATCCTTCTGCTGACTTTACAGAGCGGTTTTCACATCTGCCAGTCAACTAGCTGGGCTTGACTATGTGAGATGTAAACTCGTCGGGGTTAATAACTTTGGCCGGTAAAATCTGACCCGTACTTGCTGTCCCAGTGCGTTAGCACTGGTCACGATTCAGGTGGTTACTGGTGAGGTTCATCACAGATTTTCACGGGCTAGTATGATAGCCACGAAATAAATATGGTTCCCAATAACTAAACCATGAATTGAAAATGTTGCAGAGTGCTCAACTGCATGATTCATGTTTTAAGCAGGTAGGCACCGGGGGTGAAGTTTTACACCTTTGACAGGTATAATTTTGCTGTGAGTTTGGGAAGAGGGGAGAGTTCACCTGGCAAGCTCGGGCCTGGCCTGCCGTGCTGCTCAGCGGGGCCACCCTGCTACCTGTACCCGGCCCGCCTGGGGCACTGGCCCGCAGAGCTCCCCGGGGACCCGCCCCCTGCCCTTGCTCAGGGCAGTGTCACAGCGAAGTGACCCGGCTTTGCAGTGTGCTTGTGTGCCCTATCAGCTCCTGTGTGCCATATTGATGTCATCACTTACCTGCTTGGTGGTCTTGTTGGGATATTAAATTGGATCAGAATGGAGCCATTTGCTTAATAAGACACATCTGTCTAGAAACAACCCGTTTCACTTTGGTACTCACTGGAGTGATGGGGTGTGATACGCCCTGGTGGGTATGTTACCTTTTTTGTTCTAAGGGTTGTCCAAGGCACTCACTCAACAACAAAAGTGCTGCTTCATCAATGCTCTATGCATGCATATGCAGCATGGAAGTTAAGCTATGAGGCTTTGCTTAAAACAAGTAAATATATTTCTTTAGAACTTAGGTAAGCAATTTTTCATATAAAAAAACCTGTGTTGTATGCATCTTTCTTCTATAACTGATAATCTGATGTACTTAGGAAAAATGTAAGGCTTAAATAAATATACCCTACTTAAAAGTTTTGTAATAAGTAAATGCTTTTATGATCTGTTCTGCTACCTGTGTTGCTGAATTTTGGAGATGCCAGCGAGGAACTGAGCAGCACCGTTGGTGTGGAAGTCAAACCAGTGTATCTTGCAAAGCCAAAAAAAGCTCAGATCCAGGTAATGCACTTCACCGTGGAAGTTGGCCTGAGTGAAGAGTGGAGAATTGGCCTCTTGGTGAAATGATAAGGCCAGAGCTTAATCACACTGCTGTCAACAGTGCCTCCTGTTGGCATCCCTCCCTGGGGAAGAGGGGGTAGCTAGGTAGGCATCCTGCCTCCAAGTGTTTACATCTCTCCTGCATGGGCCAATGTGAGTGTAGATGAACCACAGTGTGACTAACCTCTGTACCTAACATTGACTCATGTTGTATTTGGACAGAATGAAAAAGTCTTCAAGTCTTACCCATTTAATTTTCTCAACCTTTATGTTGCTGCTAAAGACCTGTCTCTGAAAACATTCCACTGTGCCAACTAGGACCAGAAAGCGAGTCCTTGATTCAGTTTTGTTTCACTTTTGGGTAGTGCTCAACTAGCCTAGGTAGGAAAAAGTAATTCCTAGATGTTAAACTAAAATCTCTGTTACTTCTCTTCTTCTGGCCATTTTAATTCTCACAGTGAATTTATTGAGGCTTGCCATTATCAATCGAGCTTGCAACTTGGTGGGGAGTATGAGAATGTTTTAAGAGCAGTCTTGTAGTACACTGTAGGCTTCCTAATGCAGTAAGATAATGCTTTGCTGTGAATATTTTGATCTTATTTTATAATTTTCTTTGTTCTAATCAAGTGGAAAATATGTCACTTAAATATTTTCTAGGTGAAGTGTTCGAGAAGACTCTTCACTCCCTTTCCCAATACTTCAGTTGGACAATAGTAAACTAAACAAGGACCCTGAGATCTGTAAGGTCATGATTGTGAGATTCTGGTGCTGGAAGGTCCTGTCTCCTTATGATGTGTCATAATAACTTGTGAGATGAGGCGGTTTCATTTGAGCTTCCTTAGAAATACCTTAAATATGTCTATGTGGAAATAATTTGTTTCCTCAGCTTGTGGTTTTTTGAGGCTGCATAACTTTAAGTGAAAAATTTTCATCAGAATTGTAATTTTTTTTTTCTCCCTAAGATTAACGGATCCTTTTGCCTCTCCTCCACCTGTAAGACGTAGGCAGAAGCATCTTTAAGTGCGTGTATGAATTCTGCCTGGCATGGCTGCCGTGTACTTGGTTATTTACATAAGATGAGCAGCACAAGTGGTTGCACTGACTTCCATGGCACTGCTTAGAAGAGTTTCTGTTCACTGACTTCCATGGCACTGCTTAGAAGAATTTCTGTGCCTTGTGTGTATTTGTAGGGTGGGGAATGAGGGGGCTGCACTTGCAACTAAAAAGGAACGAAGGCAGAAAATTCCGTATGTTTTACTGCATATGAAGTTATAAAACCTCTTCTTAACTTGCCTGGCTCTGACAAACCTATTACCGTAATCAATTGTGGGGCTGTGAGGGGAAATCAGGCCTTCTAAGATAAAGACAAAAATAGCACATTTAAATATATTTTAAGAAAGACGTCTCTTCCTTCGAGACTAGGTGTGAGTGAGCACGGTTCAAAGAGAGGTAGCAACAATTTTATCAGCTTGGGATCGGACTTTTAACTCTTTGCTTGAAACCGAACAGATTTGAGAGATCCTTTGAATTTGCTTTTGAGCAGCAAGTATTTCTGAGCCAGGGTGTCTTGTAGAGCTTGGGGGAGCCTTTCCCCTGGATCAGGAGGCCTGGAGAGCGGGCTCGTGAGGCCGGCGGCCGCGTGGCCCAGCCCGGGCGGGAGGTCAGAGTTGGTAACGCGGCCAATTGTGTCAATGCTGATTCTTGGTGGATATTGGTTTCTGTGGGCAGAAGGAAAAGTATTTTTGACAGCGGTTTATTTTCTCTCTTTCTGGCTTGACTGTGTCACTGTGTGGTGGTGGGGGTGCGGGCTCACCTGGCCCTGCTTGAAACGGCAGCAGAAAGAAAAAAGGCATTGATTTGTGTGGGGAAAAACTGGAAAATGTGCTCAGGTTACAACCTGCTGCCACAGAAACTACAAGGCAAATACATCATTTATGTTACTTTCTTCTTCAGAGGATAATGGTTTGGGGAACCCAAGGGCATGCTTTTAATGTATGCCCTATTACCCTATAATAGGGATTTATTTTTTTATTTTTTTTAAGTTGAAACTTTCCATATTAGAGTGGGGTTGTTGGAGGGTTTTGGAGGAGTTGTATAGAGTTGGGTATATCTTGAGGTCTGGGTGAAGCGAGTCTTGTGGTTTAGCTTACTCTAACAAAAAGTAACTTGTCTCACACAAACAGCCCACCTAAGTTTTTATACTTGACTGATGATTTGCTCTGGAAAGACCCAAAATGCTGATAGGATGAAGACTCAAAAGACGATTTAAAAAAAAATAATAACCTTTTTGGTTTGTCTTTCTCTAATTTATGCTTCAGATTTTGTTAGAATTTCACACAAATCGCTGATCTTCAGCTTCCCATCTCCTTGTCAGCTGGGCCAGCATAGGTATCTTTCCCAAGTGCAAAGTTGCCCTACCCCACCAATTTGACCTTTCTAAAGAAGCCATCCTGGGCCTTATCACAATTTTTCTCTTTTTAGTTCAGCAAGAAAATGGTTGCTGTTTTTCCCCTCCCTTCATCAACTGCTCAGGGTAGGATTTTTGGTAGAGCCTGCATTGTGATATGTCCTTGAAGTGCAGTGCTGCAAGGTTTTGTTTTGCTTTGCTTTCTTTTTTTTTTTTCCTCTTCTCGTTTAGACTTCATTGCCTCTATAGCAAAGCAAGATTGTTGTAGATATTTATTTATTTTATTTGTCAAAAAATCTCATGATCAGTAATGAAAACAAGCTCAGACTCGGATACTAAAACCTCCAGGTAACCCTGGAGTTTAAAGACTGCAAAACTGAAGGATGGTCCCAGCAACACAGGTATAAGTTAAATGTTAATCAGCAGTGATTTTTTAAAAGGTCCCTGAGGGTTAAGAGGTTTTTGTTCATACTGTCTGGCTACAACTAGTCTTATTAGGGCTTTCAAAGAGCAGGATCCATTTGAGGTACAGAATTTATACTGAGTACTTTCTCTGTAAGTGAATATCAAATGCCAAATAACTTCAGCATGGGACTGTGAAAATAAGTACCCAACCCTGTCAGCAAGTGACTGTTAAGTTTTAAATTTGATAATGTCTGAGTCTCTTTGTCTTAAAAAAAAAAAAGTTATTTGACTCTTAGTTGGTCATAAACGATGCTGTGGAGACCCATTTTTGTCTTTGTTCTCCACACCCCCCTCCTATTTTCATTGATGGGGAAGTTTCATTTCCTTTATTTATATATTTTTAGTGTATGTGTGTTTAGGGGGGGATGTGGGGGAAGATAGGAGGGAAGTCTGTGTTCTAGTTTTTATATTTAAAAGGAAAAAAAAAAAGCTAATGCTGGTGTATTTAGAAATGACCTTAAAAATATTCTCCCCTTTAAACCAAAAATGATGCTGGTGATAGTGCATATTAGGGGACTGGGGGGCTTTGAAACACTTCTTTGTGGTTAAGAGTCCCATCTGAGTTCCAGTTGAACTAGCAGAGAAGTGTTTTTCCCAGTATTGTCATGTTTCACATGCCAAATCGGAACGAAAATTGCCTTTTCCTGGAAGGATCTCTGCTTACACTTGGAGGGTTATTCCAATTACAGCTATATTAGTGCAGTGTTTTTCTTTTTTAATTTTACACTTGACCTACATAGTAACTTCTTTCATTTTCTTAACAGAAGACACACTCCAAACCTGGCATGGAGTTCTGGACTGGTCGCTAGGGGTAAAACCCTGCTGCCCTGGGGCACAAATGCAATTGGCACTCCTGAAGGAGTGTGGGTCCATCTTAAATGGGTCCCAGTAAACTGAATGCTCTTAGAGCTTTGCATAAGCTGAAACAGCCCTCTGCTCTTCATGTGGAATTGAATATCATTTACTGGGGAGCAGAAAATATGAAGTACATTATTCATATATTGTAATTTATTATTTTTTTATTATTCAAAGAGGAAATGTACTTCCGTTTTGAATATGGATTTTAAATCCCGTGGATTAGGAAATACTGCATTGTAAATTTGTGAAAGTTTGGAGTCATAAAATGCTTCCTTTGATCAGAGACTAAAGATCATTTATTCCTTTGGGAAGTGCAGCTGTGGGTGAAGAAGGAGCAGGTAAATGAGGCCTCTGACAAGAGTCTGTAACTGCTGGGTGTTGGACTAGGACCACTGCTAGCTCTGCTGCCTGCTGGACTAATACCACCACACTACCCTACTGTGGTCTGCTGGTGGAGATGTCCTGGTGGATGATGCTGTTTGTAATGGAAAAAAAAATCCCTGACTAGTAAATAGTGTCATTGTAACCTTATGAGCAAACTTGCTTAAGATTTGCACTGTTAGCCACAATAGCATTGTATTAAATAAAAAATAGATACTGACCAGTCTTTAAACAGTTCACATCTGCCACAAGTATGAATACTTAGAAGACCCTACATAGCTAAACTGAGCTTTCTTTTCCCCAAAAAGTAGGCTGCCAAAGCCCTGAAATATTTAGTTAGACTTAAGAGTTCCCTAAGTATCTTCCCAGTGGCTTCTTTTTGGCTTGCCTTTAATGTTCTGTTTTGTCCTAGGCATCAAAGCTGGGCTCACCATGCCAAGAGATGGTGGTCTTTGAGTTGGCTACTAGCTGCTTTTATCAGAGAGGGGCTGTGTGTTGCAAACTCCAGGGACAGAAAGCATCACCTTTGCACTGGCTCTTAGGTGGCAGTGGGACTTTAAATAACCATGAGCTCTGTGGCCATTACCAGAGCTGTGTCTGCTGAGCTCAGGAGGCTGTAGTCACCTCAACTACAGGTTTATGTCATGTGTAGCTCAGCGTTGAGCACAGCAGTTTTTGTTGCTGCTTGTGCCCCTAATGTACTGGTGGGAAATGGGTGGAAGCAGTTCAGGTACTAACTTGCTGGCTAAATTTTTGAGGGTGTTTTTTTGCTACTTTTCAAGAGCTTTATTCAGTGTTGCAAAGAAACACCTATGTATTTTGATAAAACAAAAGAATTGGTTAATATTAAGCTACACTGGATGGTGCAGCTCTGCAGGAACTTTGATGCTTCAGCTGTCTCTTTGGCCTGCAATCCAATACAAATTCAAGCAAAGGTCTCCCACATGGTTATTTGCATGTGTCCTCCTATCTCTGTTATGTATCTACAATTTCAGTATGTGCTTCCAGAATGATTCTGTTTCTTTTTTTTTTTCATTTCCAATCATTCTTCAAAGATAACTGGCAAAAACCAACCGGCTGGTTGTGATTTTACAGAAGCAGAAAGTAGACAACTTTGATCTTCTTGTTAAATTAATTTTCTTCATGTGTGGGCTGGGTGTGTAGTGTGTTGATTTAGTTCTTATTGATCAGTGTAAAAATGTGAATTCAGCATCACAGCAATGATAATAAACAAGTACTTGCAGTGATAGTCTAATGAGTTCCTGGCAGAAATAGGGCAGAAAACCATCTCGGAGATTGACATGTGTTAGTAGTGAGCTGCAGATCCAGGATACTTTATATAAAAGGAGTGAGTAAAGCTGTTTGAAGTTCTAACTTTCTTTGGCAACACAATCTCAAGCAGTAGCATGCCAAGCAGTGTAGGATGCAGTCTTTTCTGTAGGCATTTGAGCATAAGAAATGGCATTTTTGCCTCTGTCCGGAAGGACTTTCAACCATCTTGATCACATCAAGATCAGGCAGGTGGTGGGAACCAGGTATCTGCCTTGGTAGAGGATGTCTCTAACAAGTGTTGAAGCACTAATGACCTCACCGTTCTCATCTTCACATCCCCACGGGTGTCAATAAGCCTGCATGGCAAAGCATAAGGTAGAGAGCAGGGTGAGGGGAGGGAAGTTTCTAAATGAGCAGCAATTTATGTTTGGAAAAGCAAGATTCATATTCATAACTCCATCAAACCTGTATTTCTGAGTACGGGAGGGATGTATCTCCATTTAAGGTGGCAATAATGCCTCTAAGACAGTATGTTTGCAGCAGCATGGGCAAGCAGCTTCTGTTTTCTTTCTATTGATGCTTCATGTTTCCAAGACTGGAAGATGCTCGTCAGTTGTGATGAGCACCTCTCTCTCTATTTATTTATGTATTTTGGTCTGATAAGCTTGTTTTATGCTGGCAGAGTTTGGTAAACTGGTATCTGAGCTGCATGGATCATGATGAAAAAGTATCACTGCTACCTGCACGTGTTTGATAAAAGCAGAAAATGACAGCCAAAATTTTTCTGAAGTGACAAAAAGTGGGGTTTTTAGGACTCTGCAATTTTGAAAGAGCTGGTTCATAATGAACTTTAATACTTTTCATTATAATAGCAGCAACTTAAAAAAAAAAAAAAGCATGAATAAGAGACTATGCCTTGCAGGTAAAACAAAAAAAAAGGCTTTACTGTTTATATGCTTGAAAACTAAAGATGCATTGCAGAGGATGAATTTTACCCTTCATTTTGCTTGTAGTAAGAAATTAGTCTTTGAAGTTTAAAACAACTTCAGATTTAAAGAAATAATATGCCTGAAAAGGGAGGTACCCAGAAAAAAGACACTGGGTTAAGTGATGTTTTGTTAATGAAAAAAATATGAGTTAAAGCCAAACGAAAGGCTTCTGGTAGATGAAGAGCTCTTAGTATTGGGCCAAATTTTTCAATTTTTAGTCATCTGTAGCAACCCCTGTTTATATTGTAGTCAGTTGAACTACCTGTGTGGCTGTCAGAACGTGCAGGGTTGGGGCTGTATCTGTATTCAGCTCTTTGCCACAATTATTTTACTCTGCAATAATTGTATTCTTCTAGTTGAAGGATCATAATTACAAAGTGGTTGAGAGGCTTCAATTATGTACAAAGAAAATCCTTACATTTAAGTGCCATGCTAGCCTTAGCATAAACAGCTTGCTGCTTTTTCTTTCTTTTTTTTTTGTTTTTTTTCTTCTTCCTCAGGTAGAACTTTTACTTTCAGGTTCTTTCTGGAAAATCCATACTGCTAATTATGTAAATTGCAAGAAGAGAACAAAAGAGGGGGGCATCTTAAGGCTTCAGCAAATGCAAAGTCTTCAGTGGCCATTCCAGCTACCTCTAGCATGTGCTTGTGTTGTTCTGCTGCAGCTTTTGCTACCAGCAAACGAAATCACTTAAATCTGGGCATTTCTGTCAGGCATTGCACTATCAGGGTGCCAAATGTTGGAGCTGAGCAGATTTTCCAGTAGCAAGGTTGGTTTTTGCCCCCTAGAGTCCCATCCTGCAGGGCTTCTTCCTTGTGTACACAGAACTTTCTTGATGGGGGGAAAAAAAAAGTAGGTTTTGGTTGGAGAGGATTTTTTGTTTGTGTTTTTGGCTGTTGATTGGTTATTTTGGGGGGGGTGTTTGGTGGGGTTTTTTTTGGGTGTTTGTTTTTATCCTGCTGTGTAGGCAAGTCTAATTTTTAGGTCAATCCTGTAAATACAGGTTTTTCTACCTGTACCTATCACCTATTAGGGCAGTAAGAAGCTCTCCTTGAATGAAGATTCAAGATATCAGATCTGCCTGCAGATGAGAGAGAGAGGAGAATGGAAGAAGCAGTGTGAATGAAGGAACTTTCAAGCTGACTCAGTGGTGCATCTACAGTACAGGTTGTAAAGATTAGTCACCACTTACTGTAAATCCTTCTTTATGATGCTTGGTGGGCATGTGCCTCTTATCAAGATGCAGTTAGTGAGCTTTGTAGTCTGGGAGTGCAGGTAAATGTTATTTCCACAGTATTTTCCCATTGAACAACAACAGTAAAAGATGTAGACTTGTAAATTACTGAGCTAAAGGCAAAAGAAATCTTTTAGTTATCTCATGGTGCTGCTATCTTAATCTGTGAAGCTAGTAGGAAAATGAATAAATTATGCAAGCACCTTTTTTTTTTATTATTTAGAAACCTGTGCTTACATGTTACTAGTGCTGTTCTGCCCCGTCCTGTGCAGGTTGGTTTGATTTTATTTGTTTGTTTTTTATTTTTTTTTCATTAGGTAGGTTTCAAGCTGCGTTTGTGTGAAACATCCATTTACATGATGGTAACAGAATAACAATTATAGGCAAGGATATTCATCTGTTGAAAATGCTATTTTCATTTGCCAAGCAGAAACTTCAGGAAAATTACCCTCCAGGCTGAATTTTCTCATAAATGTTCTCAAGTTCTAAAATTATTTACTGGCGTAATAGGCATGCAGAGCACTTAAAGCAAAGTTTGTATTAAGGTGTTACTTTTATGGGGGGGGAGAAGTGTGAGGGGGTATTAAAAAAAAAATTAATATTTTGTAAAAATAGTAAAAATATTCTGTTGCCTTTTCTGAGTTACCCAAATTCAGTAAGTTTATTAATTTTTTTGTACTTTCAGACCTTTCCTTCAGTGGTTTCTGTTTGGATGAAGGTCTGTCTTTTTTGTTGTTAATTTAGCTGGGTGTCTTTTACAATTCTTAGATGCCCTGTCTCTCTGATCTTCATCTGCTTTGCTTGGCTTGTTTAATCTGTCCTTAACTGTTGATTTCAGCCATAATCATAGTGGGAATCCTTCAGCACTATTACAGTAAGATTTTTATTCTTTTTTATTAGCGTGTTTAAAAGGACTTCCTCAAAAAAATAAAACCAAAACCATCCCCCCCCACCAAAAAAAAACCCAAATAAAAAGCAAAAGCCAACAAGCATCTTGCTGAAGAGTGAGAACCAGACTGTCCTGGCACTGCTGGGTGGGATGGGTGCTGGGGCTGCATGCCTCTGCAAGTGCTTTGGCTCTCTGCTCTCCCAGAGATCTGATCCTGTAGTAGAAGAGCAGCAATGAAAGCTGAGAGCATTATTAAGTTTTTTTTGGGTTATCTCAAGCTGTTTATTTGAAATGGAGGCCAAGCAGTTTACATGTCTCTTATCTTGGATCTGGCAAAAAGATTGTCTTCTGGGTTTTTTTGGTTTTGTTTGTTTTTTCCCCCCCTTTCACTATCCTTTGTGTGGAAATGACATCACAGCTTACGTCAGCCATGCTAAATTCAGAAGTTTTTCTCCTCCCCTCTGGATTATTACTATTAGCTTTCTGCTGTGCTTCTTCCCTGCCTGACTGTGGCACTTCGATAGCTAAATGCTCTGAATTTTGTACAATAAGGAGAAATAAAGACCTGGTCTGAAGCCTTTTGAAAGCAGTGGGAACATAGTTGATTCCACTGGTACCCCCAGTGCTGTGTTGCTCCCAGGCTCTCTGGTGTGACCTAAGCAAGGGAGGATGGGGTGTCACCTCTTGGTGGATCTGGTGCCCATCATTGCACTGGTGTGTCCCTCAGCCCTGCAGGGTAGCACGCCCACCCACCCTTGTGGGATTGAGTGGATCTGTGCACTCAAGCTCTTGGGTTGAGCCTGCGTGTCCCACATGCAAAGCTGAGCTCTGTGACAAGGAATGGAGGAATGCCTCATCTCTTATCAGAAACACCAAGGCTGGGGGGCTGCCCTTCTGGGGTTGACTCCAGGACTGCAGCTGTGGCAGAGTGTGGAATGGAGGGGTGGGGGTTTTGTGTGAGAGCCTGGGGAGCTGGGGGGGAGGGAAACAGAAATCAAATTAAAGTTGACATTTCGAAAAGTTGATTGCTGCCTTTTTTAATCATAAAGCAATTTTTTAAAGTAAGTCACTTCCCAGAGGAAAAATAAACACAATTTCCCCCTTTTCTCTTCTTAATGTAATGTTGTGCATTGGAATGTGGCAGACTTAGTGCTGTGGTGGTGGTGGTATCAAATGTGCACTGAGACAAAGGAGAAGGATAATAATCATTCCATAATGTCCTATATGCAGAGTGTTTTTATTTCTCTTTACTCTTTTGGGAGATACGAGGCAGTGGGGAAGGGAGTGATGTGAATGACTTAAAAAGTCCCAAACAAAACAATGAAGCAGACCCACTCATGGCCACAGTGGTTGTGAGGATATTTCTCTTTTTTTTCATGGAGAAGGGGCTGGAGGGGTAAGTGCTGAGGGATGCCCCATGAGGACATGTGTTGGTGTTGCCCCATGTGCTGTATGAGTTTGAGCAGTAGGTGCTTGTGCATGCCATGGAGTTGTTGGAAAACTGCTTAAATGGCTTTTCCCTTTTAGAGCTCCTGAGAACTTCACCACTGTAGTTATTTGTATAGCCATATGCTATTCTTTTTTCATACATATGTTCTCTGATAATTGTCAGTAGCAGGTGCCTGCAAGCCAAGGCTGAGTGGTATTTAAAAATCAGACTCTTAATAAAGAATTGTGTGAATTTAGAGCTAGCAAAAAGGGCAGGTTGAAACCATTGGCCTCTGAAGGTTGTGCTCCTTGCAGAGCAACAGTACAGTTGGTAGCAGTGCTGGGCCTGCATCTCCACTGCTTAACAGCAGAGGTGTGACCTTTGATGAGCTGGTAGGTCTGGGTTTGGGGCCGTGTATCTGGTTTGGCTGAATCAGGACAAAAGCCCCATCCCTTCTGATGTACACCAACCCAGAGCAACTGTGTGGGACGTGTGGCACCTCTGCTTGCTGGCTTAGGTGGTATGGGCTGGTGGGAGATGTGAAATCTCTAGTTTGAATTCTTCCACTCTTTGCCCCTGCCTTTCCATGTGTGTTTTTGAGCAGCCCAAGCTCCTCTGGCTGTTGCACTGGTTGCCATTGCATTGCATGCATGGGTATTAGGTTCCCAATGGTTACTACCATGCTGGTAAATGTTGGTGTTGCAGCTCTTTCCATCACCTAAGTTCTGCCAGAACTGCCCAGAGGATGATGTGGGGAGACTTGTAGTCACTCTGGACGTGGAACAATGCAACTGTGTCCAGGGAAAAGAATTCCAAGGTCTAGTAATCCCACAGTAGCCCTGATACTGCTGTCATGTCATCTTCAGATAGTCTCAGAATTGCCATGCCATCTGTGTATCAGTTGGGAACTTACAGCTGGGTGTAGCAGATTTCTAGGAGATGGACAATTCAGAATAATCTTGTATTTCAAAGTGTCAGGGAAGGCATAATGCTCCTAACATTATTTTTGTGTGGAGTTTGTTGGTTAGGGTTTTTTTTTTAATTTCTGGTAGAGAACTAGTATAGAGCACATATGGAAATGGCAGACGTTGTTGAGTTTTTTGATTTTATTTTTTTGTTGTTGTTGTCCTTGTTTCTAAAATTAAGCACATGGGAGTTTGTAAGATCCTGCAAATAATTCAAATGATACTGCACAGTCATGTGTACAAAGAATCTTTTCAATCTAGCCACATATATAGTGAACAGATTCAGATTTTAAAAATACGCTGCAGTAAGGAGAGATGAACCAAATAGGATGAAGACAAAAGGCTGTGAAATACCCGTGGTTGTACTTACAAGTTTAGGTTTTGCTGCCAGCATTCTGTTGCTGTTTCCTTTTTCTGTTGTTGCTTGGCCTTTGTGTTCTTCCCAGTGTAAGAAAGTAACCTGTTGTATCAGCTCTTTGGCTTATCCCTCGGAAAATGTTGGCAACTGAAAATTGGATGGTGGGACCAAAGGAGGTCAGTCAGAAAATGAACAGTGTATTTTTCCTGTGGGTGGGTTGTGAAGCCATCACACGTGCATCTGTGCACATGGGGAGTGAAGTTTTTATTCTAGCACTGTGTGTTTCTGGAGTAGATTACTGAGCTGGGTGGCAGGAATGATGTCTCAGCTTGACCACAAATGCACTTGGTGATGTTTCCATGGGCAGAGCTGGTTTCATTATTTGGGTCAGCAGGACAGTATCCTGATGAGCTGTCTGCCACAGGACCTGTTTACTGCCTAACTGGATTAATTTGTATTGCTTTGCCATATATACCATAAAAAAACCCCCACCCTTTTATGAATACTTCAACTTGGGCATGTCCAGAACTTAGTCTGTAAACTACTGCAAAACTTGAGACAATTTGGATGGCATATCCTGTACCATTTTGGAGCAAGTGCTCCTTAAGTCAGACACTGAAATTAAGTTTATGCTTTGTGACTGAAAAAGATGTACAACACGTGATATAACTGTAGATGATACTCTTTTAACTGTTTCTGACAGTAAATTAAATAAAGAGGTCTTGAGACTTCTATGTGTGTATATACACAT
>JANHGL010011989.1:25200-38204 GCA_024611195.1 Ceyx melanurus | reverse complement strand
CTTCTATGTGTGTATATACACATATATATATATATATATATATATACACAACCACACAGATTGCAGATCTGAATAGCAATGAACATGGGCATATATGCATTATATTGCAATTGTTTTCCCTTGGGGGTTTTTGTTATTGTTGTCCCTTTCACAAACAATGAACCTGTAATTTTTCATGTGCTGTTCTTTGGCCCTCTCTGCCAGAGAGGCTCAATCTATCATGTAAAAAAAAAAATCAATAAAAAGTCTAGAGTTTTATTTATAAAGTAGAGCATGGAGAGAGGGTGCAAAAATTCCATTAAAATGGCAGTTTAGTGCTAGCTACATCTCTTTGGGACTAAACTCCAATATTTTAAACTATTAAAATTGTTACAAGAGTGCTTTTAAAGTACCACAAATCACAGTAAAGCTTTCTAGTTGAAACTTGCCTTTATATAGTGCACAAGAATTCAGCTTACATTTGTTTTTGGAATGTCTGATGCTGCCCTCAAACACCATTTTAGCATCCATTTTAGAGCTTTATTATAGTTAATAACCTTAAAGGTTTATGCACAAGTGAATATATGTGGATGTAAGAAGCCAGAATTTATTTGCCTTCAGAAAAGTGAGTGTGTGTGTGTCATTTGTGCAGATGCAGCTGTGAGCAAATTAATTATTTCTGAGAAGTCTATAGGCTTCTAATGCAATTTGTCAGGACTGCATGGCTTGGCACATGCTACTTTGTTAGAGGAACTCATAAATTCAGGTAGCTGTGTTATTTTATGATATAATAGTTTTCAGTAGTGATCTGATGCACACAAGCAATGATGGCAAGAAGTAGCTGGCACAAGGATATGATGGTCATCTACACCATCTTTCTTACCCAAAGAAATAAATATGTCCCTCTGCTCACAGTTTATGGGATAGTATCTGTATTAAACTTCACACATATGAGAGGTGTATCTGAAATGTAAGTTTTGCCTCCCCCAGCACCTTTCTGACTTATTTTAATAACTGAAGAAGATTGATCTTGAAACTGTTGAGCTTTAAATACAAGTGGCATTGTACACTGTATGGTTTTGTGTTAAATCACCTTTGATCCTGGGATTACTAGAATTGTTTCTTGTGGAAATGCCCTTTATTTACTTCCAAAAATACCCAGGGGGGAAAAAAAAGGGTGAACTCTAAGAAGGCTTTTGCATCTCCAGGAGACAGTGCAGGCTGTTAAGAGAGCATGGCTTTTGATAGGAGCTGTGGGAGCAGGCTACATAAATGAACATAACAGAAGGCAAAATTGAAACTTGCCAAACATTTGTGTGTGGTATAAATATGTGTTCTGTCACACAGTCATATTCATGTGTGCAACTCAGTCAGCCAATCCATCATTCCCACAGTATTTATCCATCTTTTTTTTTTTTCCTTTTCTTACTAATGCATAGCCTTGTGCTAGCTTACTTCTTACCATCACTGCTTGTGCACATTTTCCCCTTTCCTGGCTGTATGAAGTTGCAGTGATGACCCCAGCCAGCTTGAAAATTCAAAGCTATTATCATGGCTCTTTCACTATTAATTAACATCTGAAGTTTCAGATAAAGGGATCTAGCCATGTGGTTAAAAATCTGTGGAAAAAACATACTAGTGTTTGGAAAGTGGAGATGCTAAAGGGAGGCCATTAAACTTTGGGAGAAATACATGTTTTTCTAAGCAAGAGTAACTGAAATCTAGTCCATAAGGTCCTTTTTAGTGCAAAACCAGAAATAACTTTAGTTATGTTGTACATATCTGAGCAGAAATGATAGTTTCTCTGCTTTTGAAAAATTAAGCAAGTGATGTTAATGAGGATAAAGGAGAGGAGCATCATTAAGGAAAATGGAATCTCCTGTGAAGCCCTTAAAGTCTGGAGTCACTGGTCTACCAGATGGGGATTGCAGGTGGGTGAATTGGGTTTGGTCAAATTGTGGTGGGTGCTGGCAGCTTAGATTGACTTCCCAGCTCAGCTTTTCTGTCTGGGGCCAAGACAAAGTGGCCTCTAGAGGAAACTTGATGCTTTTTACCTCCAGTGTTGATCTTTTGCAAGTAGTAGTAACATTTTGGTGTTGTTGAGCATCAACCAGTTTTTAGTGCTGACCCTGGGGACAAGCACCCTTGCCAGGCGTGCTGAGCTGGCACTATCAACAGCTGGAACAGGGAAAATCTGTTGGGTTATTGCTGAGCAGCTCTGATTTAGCTTCAGGTTGTCCCCAGAATGAAGCTGCTCAGGTTTCTCCAAGGAGTAGCTGCTGATTGCTTTAGGTTCTAAAGTGTCTTTGGGAAGGGTGCTGCCTTTTGCCAACTGCCTGCAGGGTGAATCAGGTCAGACACATTTCATTGCTGGGCTTGGCTCATGTACCAGCTTCTAAAGAAACTGCCTGTTCCACCTTGGTTTTCCTATTACAAGCATTTGGGACTTGCTGATGTCCCCCTTTCTTCATGTTGGAGGGAGGTCAAAAAAGAAACCTTTTTTTGTGGGCTTGGGAAGGTGTGTTTTTCCAAGTTTTTATTGGTGTGAACATTGTGGTTAATTAATTAAAGAAATTGCCGTTTAACCAAAGTGGTGAAGCCACCTGCTTTTGGCATTGGAGGAATTTCCCCAGCAAGTCTGTTGATCTTGGCCCTTCTCTGGGTTGTCCATGGAATGCCAGCATTGGCCCTCTCCTCTGCCTGGCCTTGAGCCCACGGTAAGTGAGGAAGGGTTCTCATCTCTTACAACTTCTTTGGTGGAAAGGAGGAAGTGGTAGATACCAATCTTCCTCTCTTACACATCCTTCCACGCACATCTTGCTGCTGGCCAGCCAAACTGCCCCCTAGAAATGCTCCTCTGACATGACTAATTTCCTGGCTTTTCTTTTGAAGGTGCAGTCAGTGAAGTTGTGCAGATCAGCTGGGGCAAGTTCTAGTCTCTTGTGTGTATGAAATCCTAGAAAGCATACTTCAGGGAAGAGGTGTTTAGCTTGTTTTGGGTCTTTTTTGGATGGGGTTTCAAGACAAAGTCCATTGGAATTAATAGATGCAAACTCTGCCAGGTATGAAGACTAACCAAGGCTGTAATTGTTAAAAATTTATGCTGTTAATTGTAATGCCATAAAGCTCTGAGTCTGATTGGTGAGATGCTCTACCTGTGTAATAAACATTGCCATGTTTTCTCTCTGCTGTTAATACAAATATTTTTATTGGTAGTATTTTGTGGGCAGCACTATTTGTATGACTATGCATGTTAGACATAACTGTGTTGGTTAAAATTTCTTGAAGAAATGTTTTAGCTAGTAGATTTACAAGCATGTGAATTTAGACAATTCTTTATTCATTGTTTTCCCAGCTATAAAAGTGTCCAAGTTAATATTTTCCTTAACTTTTCTCAGCAAGTAAGTACTAATATAGGGAGAAAATTTAATAATCTCTTGTGTTGTGTGGTTTTTCTTTGGGATGGGTGTGTTTTAAAGAACAATGCAAATTGAATAAAAATTCTTGCTTGAAGGATTGGTGATTTGGTCAGGTCAGGTTTGGTATTTATATTAGTTATTATATGACACTTGTTTAAAACCAAACTTTTTAATATGCATTTCCTGAATATATGAATAAATGGCAGATTTTTAAAAATACAAAGCAGTAGACAAAAAGTGAACTTTAATTATAGTAGGTGCACTGAATTAACTGTGGTGTCTGGGGAAGTGGATTTAGAGAAGAATTAAGAGAGGTCCCTTCTTTATCTAAGCAATTTTAAAGTCAGAAATAACCTAGAAGTAAATTTTTAAGGCTTGAGCAGTTTAATCTGAAAACGATTCTTACCAGATTTTGCATTTATAGGTGGAGCTATAAATACATGCAGAATAATTTTACTGAACTCCATGGAGTTTCTGCAGATCAGCATCAGCCCAATGCCTCTTGGAGCCTGACCTCACTTCCTTCTCAGATGGAAAAGCCAACCCAGTTCTTAAAAGCAGTGGGGAAACTGGGCATTAATCTGATATAACTGGGTCCTTGGTTTGGTTTGGTTGCTTGTCATTAGTTTTTTGTTTGTTTGTGTGTGTTGATGTGGTGGATTTTCTCTTTGTTGTTTCTTTAGTTGGTTGGTTTTTTGTTTATTTAATAAAAATCTTTTTCAGAGAGATTGTTTCCTAGGAATGCTTAAGTAAGGAATCTGTTACCAGTCTTTAGTCCTGGCATTTGACTCCAAAAAAAAGTGAAATGCAGACTCAAACACAACCTCCCCCAGGCTCTCTGAAGCCTGCCAAGCCTTGCAGGCAGCCTCTGCTCTCCTGTAGCCACCCCAGGCTGAGCAGCACCCCTGAGGGGAGTCTGGAGCATACAGAGTTTAGTGGTTTGGTAAAAGAAGTGAGGGGGAAAGTCAAGTTCCCACTGCTTCAGTGTGGGAACCAAGAGAGAAGCACCAGGGTTTGGCTGTTCAATAGTCTGAAAACAGGGTTAGGAACTTCCTTAGGAACTCTGCTTTTTTTTTTTTTTTTTCAGGGAACTGCTTTTGGTTGCCTGGGTCTTTAGAACTGGTTGATACAATTGAAGCTGAGGGAAGAGTGAGTCAGTCAGTTAGCTGAGATAATATTTTTGTGAAAGCCTTGCCCCACTGTAAAATAGTTCAAGATTAAAAAAAACCCCAACAAAACCAACAACAACAAAATAATCCCACCCAAACCAGAACAAACAAAAAAACCCCAACCCAAAACAAAATCCCCCAAAAAACCCAACCAGAAACAGAACCTTTTTTTTTTTTCCTTTAAAATAGTCTGAAAGCTGTGACAGCAGGCTGTGAAATGGTTGTGACACTCACTATCTTGACTAAAGCCTATGTCAAGACTGCACTCCAGAGTGCAGTGATGAGATAAGCAGAGCCCTCAAACATCTCTTCATTTCTGCATGCTGGATTTTGATGCTTTCTGGGGCCTTCTCATAGCAGGGTTTGCAGGATAGGGACCAGAAATTAGCTTCTCCAGAAGCTGCTAGTGACCTGTGAGCATGGTAAAGAAAAAGTGTAGCATGTATACTCATAGAGACACAGCAAATAAGAGGGTAATTCCCTGTTTAACTCCTGGCAGTGAAGGGTTTCTTCAGTTGCTGTTAAAAGAGGCTTGGAGATGTAAAATGGGGTTGTCCCAGCTTCTGCTGAGGATCCCAGTACTCAAGGATGCCAGTCCTGTGTTTCTTGGGTTAAGAAAGTGAAGCAGGACAGCAGGAAGCAGGGATGTAAACTGCTTACTTCTCAGAAGCAGCAGGAAAATAATGACATCACTGCTTCTTCAAACTTTGGGCAGTAGCTGTTTCCATCATATCTTTTTTTTTTTTTTGGTGAAGAAAAATGTGTGTTTTCTGCTATGCTTGATGTGATAGTGTTCTTGACTTTTCACAATGGTGGTTTATACAGACAAGGTAACTGCTTTGGAATGTGGGGGGTTTGGTTTTTAGTATTTTTATTGCAGGCCTGATGAGTCGTGAGGGGATGGGAATTACAAATTTTAATTACAACCATCGGCAGTATCTTTTTCCTCTACCTATTGATTTTAATATCTCCTTTTACTTCTTCTTACGTGAAATCTCTGCATGTTTTCCAATGAAATAGTAGTTTATGAGACAGTGTTATTCAGCATTTTGTATAGTAATCCATTTCAGAAAAAAATGCTGTGAAAACTTTTAATGAACGTTTAAGAAAAAAAAAAGCACTTCTGAAAGTTCTGGCTCTGCAATCTTCTAGTTTGTCTTCTGAAATTTTTACTTGTTCCTGAAATTCTTTTCAAGAAGTTCTGCTGCTTTCAGAAAAAAAAAAAAATATGCTCAATGAATATCATGGGATAATATAGAAGCCTTTGTAGGATATGCAGTGACCTACCTAAGGAACCCGAGAGAGATAATTACAACCTTTCTCAGTCTACATGTAAATGCACTTTAGAAACGTTTTTCCATGAAAGAACATGAACCAGTTACATTTTGGAATCTATACCTATATGGAAAATGGACTATAAAAGAGCTGCCTATTTCAGTATATTTTTTATGAGTTCCAGATTAAATAAAAAATAAAATTATAGCATATGAAATTATTAGGCATCTTTACTAGGGTATAAAGAAGATTTATGTGTAATGAAATATTTCTGCAATGCAATGTAGAACTTGACAAATCTGGTTTTATAGGGCTGAATAATAAGGGGATACCTCATTATTTGAGGAAAAAAGCTTTTTTAGTGTTTGTTTTGGCACCATGATCTCCTCCTTGGTTGGGCTGTCTCAGATGATCCTTTTCCAAGGGATCTATACAGAATGAAGTCATAATTAAGGATCATATCCTGGCAAGGCTTGCTTTCTTAACACATGGGGTCACTGATTTCAAGTTAAATACTTGCAGTCCTTATTGTTTCTCTGGGCCAGAAATTTAGGAAACTTGTATTTTATTGTAAGGTATTTCTTACTGATAGTGTATATCAGATAGTGTATATACTGTATTGGTAGCCACACAAAATTTAGCTACACAAAAATTACATGTGTAGTGCTTTTCCCTTTTTTTATTTTTTTTCTTTAAAAAAACTAAAAACACAAAAACCTCTTATTTCTTCCTTCTGTGCACAGACCTCCTGCTTGCCTCTCTCTTTAAACTCAAAGCATGCCCTTGTGCAATGTATTTAGATGAGGACCTGGCATTATGACTTGCAGCATCAATAGAAAACATCACAAAAAAAACCCCCAAACCAACCTTTGCTCAATTTCGGAAGTCTGCTCAAAATTTTGGGTAGAAAAATACCTCTTCAGCCATCTTTTGAGACTGCTTGTGGTATTCTTACCTTGCTGTTGTTTGGCAAACAAAACTGGAAACAAACTAAGATTGTACGTTTGACTAAACTGAAGAGCAAATTTTAAGTGGAAATACTATTTTTTTTTTATAGGGTAATGAGTTTCTTGTGTGCAGGGTTTCTGTTTCCCCCACTGCCCAGTTGATAAATATTTTGGGAATTTTTTCTCCTTTTTCCTGGGAGCATGTACACGATGCTGTGTGCTTGCTTCAACTGTAAACCGTTTGCTGAGTGTTAGCCACTCTCATGTTTAGTCTTCTCCCCTCCCCCTCTTGTTTAGATCAGTAGCCAGCCCTTTTGCCTCTGTATGTAGCCTCTAGTTGCACTTTTTTCTGATGTAGTCATCAGATCAAATTATTTATAAAATGAGGACATCCTTTAGGACTTCATGTATAAACAGTCTTAAATATGTGCACAGGCAGAGAGGTTCCTGTCTGTTCATCCCCAGTTGAAGGCCAAATAAATACTAATATTAAATAGCAGGGTTTTCCTCCCTCAGTCTTCATTTAAGTTTTCCCTTTAAGGCTCAAGATTTCTTCTCTAGGTTGCCCAGAGAAAAACTTTCACCTTGCCTTTTATCAAGTTACTAGTTGCACTGTGTCTCTTCTACCATGATTTATCATGAGTTAGGGCAAGCAAGTGAACTCTTCTGGGGTGGTTCACACTGGACAGGTAGTAGTGTAGTGGAAACCATGTCTGCAGTTGCTGGTGTGTGCGTTGAGGGTGGGATCTGCAGTCTTCAGGCAATATGGTGATACCAAGTCTTTTAATTTTGGAATGAATTGTGAGAGCCAGAAGCCTGCTGCCAGCCCACCAAGGTGCCATTTAAATTTTTATGGAATTAAGCTGGAGCTGCACTTGTGTGTAAGATACCTCAACAAGCAGAGATTTGAGGGTGTTGGTGAAAGACTCTCAAGATTAAAGGTGGCTGGTGTTGCCTCAGGCCTCTGCAGCAGGAGGCACTCCTTGCTGTCTCTGCTGCATCTTTGCTGGAGACCCAGGAGGGGTGTCTGTTGGAGTAGCTGCCTTCAGCTGGAAGGAAAATGTGCAGGCAAGAAGCAGGGTGCTGTAAAACGGGCTGAGAAGGGTGCATCTTACATAGATTTTAAAGGTTGCTGCTAGGGCAACTTCATGTGTATGTTTGTTTGCTTTAACTTTCTGGTTTTTTTGGACTAGCTGACCTTTAGAAGTCCCTTCCAACACAAGACATTATATTCTGTGTTACTCTTAGACAACGACAGCAAGGTTTGCAAATCAAAACCAAATCTGAGCATAGCACTACACTTGAGTGAGTTGTGCTAATCTAAGGCAAGCTGCTGTTTCCTGCTTAGAGCTTCTCCCCCATGCACTCCTTTGGCACAAGTACAGTACTACGTGCTGACAGACACCTTGAGACACAAATCACTTTAAAAAGTGTGTGTGTGTGGTGTCAACTGCTCAGAGTTTGGTATTTCATCTACTTATTGGCTACCTACTCATTTTTAGGAAGTAGATACTTGGTAGACTGGAGAAGAGACCCCCAGGAAAGCTGGGGAGGAACTTTTTACAAGGGATAGGATGAGAGGTAGTGGCTTTAAGCTGGATGAGGGTAGACTTACACTAGATAGTAGGAAGAAATGCTTTACAGTGAGGGTGGTGAGGCACTGGAACAAGTTGCCCAGATGAGGATACTCCCTCCCTAGAAGTATTAAAGGCCAGGTTGGACAGGGCTTTGAGCAACCTGGTCTAGTGGAGGGTGGCCCTGCCCCATAGTAGGGATGTTGGAATTAGATGATCTTTAAGGTCCCTCACAACCAAAACCATTCTGTGAGATGATTCTATGACATTTGTAAATTAACATTCATAACCGAGTGGTCTTGGGTCCTTTTTATGTTTTCCCATGATCAGAGAAAAAACAAAGTAATCTATCAATAAAAGTCATCCCCATAAGAAGTCCTCCAGCACAAGCAGCGTGTGAGCAGAGTGCTTCAGGTAATGAATACACTGATACAATCCTGAGCACTCCAGCTCTGTGGTTTGCATCAAAACTGCTTCTTAAAGACCCTGTGGTCTCACCTTCCATCAGTTACTCAGTGACTGACTTTCACTTTCCTTCCAGTAGGAGAATCAATAGAGAAGAGAATTTGCCAGCAGTACTTTTTCTCTCCATTTTTTCCAGGCAGTTTGGCCCTCCACAAATTGTGCAGCCTCCCATTTCTCTGCGTGGGAGAGTACAGACTGCTTCTGGAGTCAAGGAGAAGAGATTAACATTCAGCTGTTCCCTCCTCTCTCTCTCCCATCCTGTGGGCATGGGAGGCTTAGAAATGTGCTGTTCCTTAGGGGAGCACTTAACTCACTCTGCTGATGAGAAGACACATGGGTGAGGTGCTGTGAGCTTCACGTAGCTGGTTAAACAGACACATGAAGAAAACCTAGTGCAGTGGCTCCCTAGAAGGGGTCAGGGAGGAAGGTGGAAGGACTGACAGAAGCCTTAGGTCACTTACTTGCTTATTATTTAGGTTATTTTCCAAGAGTCCATGCAGGTTGAAGGCTTAATGCTAAGTCTGCTTTCTCACTTTGGTCTGAAAGAAAAGTGGTGTAATGAAAGAGGGTAGTAGGAAAGAGGGTAGTGGGTCTTCTCCCATCATTTCCAGCACTGGCCACTTGCTGGTGGGATGAGATGATCCAGTTGCCATGGTGGGCTCGAGGTACTGGAGTGCAAGTGTAGATGGTAGTTACAAGTACTGCAGAACCTGGGAAGTCTTATGAGAGGACGACCAGCATCTTACATGAGGCTGTGAAAGTCTTCAAAGTTTTTGAAAGATGTGGTGAGGATTTTAGCCAGTGCAGCATGTGCCTTGCTGACTGGCAGGGAATTTCTGTGGAGCTGCTTGTTGAATTTCTGGAATGATGTTGGTAACAGGCATCAAGTGTGGTGAGGTCAGTACAAAAGGAACAAAACCACCCATTCAGATAAAAGCAGGGGAAGAGAAACATTGCCACGTGTGGGACTGCTTCAAGCTAAACTGGTCTCTGCAGTAGGTTCTGCAGCTCTTCAGAAACATACTCTGGGGTTGAACTTCCCAGCTCAGACAAGTCTACGTTCACGTTCCAGTCAAGCTTTGGGAAGCAGGAACAGCACCATCTGTGTCCCACTTCATTTGAAAAAGAAAATTAAAAAAAAATAAATCTTGAATGGCAGCCATCTGCTGACAGCGCATCCAAACTTCATCCCTGTGTCTGGGGGCAGGGGAGGGAGATGGTTTCTGCAAGGAGAGGCATCAAGCAAAGTAGAAGAGCTGCTTGCTCCTAAGGGTGCTGCCAGCAGAGCACCCCCAGGATGGCTTGGCATCTCTGTCCAGCCACCTACTGTACTTCCAAACCAGTCCTGCCCACAGAGGGGCTCTTGAGTCCCACCCTGCTGACCCAGTTGACAACACGTGGTTTATTAAGAAGAGATTAGGCCATTTCTGGGAAGTGGAGGCAGAGGGATGGGTGGTCAGGAGCTGTCATAGTGATGGCTGAGGCAAAAAGATAGTAATTGCTTTTTCCTTGTAGCCTGGTCATTGGGCATGATGTTTTGGAAACAGATGAGGTTGTGTTATTCTACAAGTTGGCTATTAAAATGGGACCAAATATCTCTCTTGGAGCTAACATGAACCATCAGCCAGACACAGGAAATGAGCAGACGAGTTTTTCTTCAACTCTTTTTGTCCCATCTTATGAAGGTGCTTTTTCTCAAGCCAACACATCACTTTTCTGTGTTGTATTTCTCTTCTTCTCTCTCATAGAAGCTGAGAACTGCTTCTGTCCCAATAGCTCTGGGTGGATGTGCACACAAGCAAAGCCAACAGAGAGTTAAAAAAAAAATAAATCCATTAATTAAAATATTTACATTGGAAGCTGCAAAACATTTACTCTTTGAGTAAAACAAACTTCCCCATTGTTCTTGTATGATTGCTGCAGTTTCTCTGAAAATAGCCAGGAAGAGGTTGTGCTCTGAGGAATTTTACTGGCTTGGCCAGGGAATAGGAGGGCAGGGTACTCAAGTGGGCTCTTAGTCAGTGGCTGTCTTTTGTTCAAATCTTTGTGATGTTTTCAAAAGATCTCTTTGTAAAGAAGTAAAAAAAAAAATAAATTCTAAAACCAAAAAGAAGCCAAAGAAAAAAATCCCAACAGTGGTGGAAGCATGTTGTCACATTCTTCTGGCAACACCAAAACCCAAATGATTCTAAGTGGATGATGTGAAAAAGATATTAACTGGATGAAGGGTTTCTTTTTAGCATTTCTGTATGCTTAAAAAGGAGAGAAGCATCCTAGAGCAGGCAGCTTGTCTCTTGGCATCCTGGCTGCTTGGTGGCCAAGGAAAATGATGCAGTTGTGCAAGTGGGGGACGTCAGATGCTAAAATGTGAGGTTTGCTTTGCACCTGATGTTGTATTTTTGGCACAGGGTTACTTTCAGTAGCATTGCTAAAGGAAAAGGGAGCAAATGAGAACTATTTGCTTCAGTCCTTCTCCCCCCCCCACATAACTGGATTGAAAAATTAAGGGTGGGGTTTTTGTGTTTTGCTTTTTTTGGGTAGTTTTTAATAGTTGTTGGGGTTTTTTTCATACAGTGTGCCATTTCACTTTTACACTTTTCTGGCCTTTTCCAGACTGGCACTGGACTAACAGGCTTCTGTGCCATGTGGGAAGGACACTAAAAAAGGCTAAAAGTGTGTGTGGAGGGACTGGTTGATTTATTATGATGATTTTTTTTTAATTATTAATTTTTTTAAAAGATCTTTGATCTTAACACTGGAATGGGCTGCCCAGGGAGGAGGTGGAGTCTCCATCCCTAGTGGTGTTTAAGGAAAGACTGGATGTGACACTGAGTGCCATGGTCTAACTGGGTGTCCTGGTGTCAGGTCTTAGGCTGGACTTGATCTCAAAGGTCTATTCCAGCCTCAATAATAATTCTATGTAATTCACATTGCTCACTCCAGTTAGACTCTTAACACTTCTCAAGTTGCCAGTCAGGAGGCCTCTCTTCTGCCCCAGTGACTCACAGACTGGATTGCAGCTCAGGTCTCCTTTCCTTAGCAGTGCCATGAAAAAGTGTTTGTTCAAGCCTGAGTCTATCATTACTGTAAATTTTATTGACAATTCCAGGGTTGTAGTTTGGTTAGGTGTGTGGTAGCCTGCCTTCTGATCTGAGTATGCCAGACTGCATCATGTTTACCTATATTATAAAAACATCTTTGTTACCCTTAAAGGTTGGTCTGTAAAGGTGTTAAGAAATTAAATGTACTCGTTCAGGAAGGTGTCATTTAAACTAATTTGTGAGAGCTTTGTTCCATCTGTTTCTTGCATGCTTTCCTGTATTTAAGAAAGGCTGTATGCTGACAGCTTCTTGGACTGGAGCTAAAAGGTGCTGCATGCTCAGGTTTGATACACTGCTGGAAAATTGTCTCCACAGTGTACACCACCACTGTGATTATTTCTAGCCATTACCACTCGTCTCATTTTACAACCATTCACATTATGTCATTTGATGCTCATTTAATTTAATGAGAGGATGCTGCAGACTTATTTATGACTCGGCAGGGCAACCTGGACTCTTTGGCCACCTCTGTTAGCCTTGCCAAAGGAGGAAGAGCATTTTTCTTACAGAACATGTTACAGCATCTTTAATACTTTTCTCTCCCGGTTTCCCAGCTTGCTGCAGTCGGGTGGGAAAGTTGCCTGAGGTGTAGATTATACTGGAATGGCAGCAGAAGTTTAACTGTTTTTCTTGAAGTGCTTATTGGCTGTAAGACTATCAGGAGGCATTAATGGACTTTTCCTTTTGTTACAGATGGAATTTTATTGCTTGCTGGATTCTGAATAGGCCGAGGAGATGTGTGTAATAAGGTAAGAGAGAGGGTAAGATAAAAATGTTCCTACACAAAGCAATCTCACTGGTTTGTTGTTTGAGTAGAAGACAACTGTTTCTTTCTCTGTCAGAACCTTGCAAAAAATTGAGGTATTTTTTTTTAGTTACATCTGCCTCTGACCCTCTGAGCAGACACCATCACAGCTTCTGTCCCAGTCCTTTCTCCTGGTTGAACTGATGTACAAAGTCCAGAGTAAGACAGAAATGTGTGACTTTCCAGGAGTGGGGCAGCACTTCAGTTCTACTTATCCCATTTTCCAAAGGCATTCCTTCTCAATTATTCTATATTTCATGTGTGTGTGTA
>JANHGL010011989.1:0-25100 GCA_024611195.1 Ceyx melanurus | reverse complement strand
TAATTTCACATACTGTTCCTTTTTGCAAAGTGAATATTGATAAATCATTGCTCTTGTGGCACAGCATCTGGCTGTCCCAGGGTGAACTTGCTCTCCCTTTTCCTCATAAAACCCCCACTGAGGAGGCTTCTTTCTGTCAAGTTCTGCAGCTTGAGACCACAGCACTTTCTCTCCCCTTGGCTTTATTACCAGCCCCAGGCAAGTACAAATCATGAACTGGATCCAGCAGTTTTAGAGGAGGAGCAGCTTTAAAGGAGGAAGTGATGTGTTCCACTGGCTGTCTTGTGTTGCCTCTAGAAGAAAATACTCCCTTGTCATTTTATGTGGTACTTTCTAAGGGTAGAAATTAATCCTGAGCTGTGAATGTGTGTATCTCAGTCCCCTTGCTTTGAGAGAGCTTCATTTATCCCATCTTCCAGCCTGGGCTGGAGGATGCCTGACTTTTGGCATCCATCCTATTGATTACATGATAATTAATTAAATTAAAAGTAAATAAAAAAATAATTAAAAAAAAAAGAATAATAGCTCTTTTAATATCCTGAAGCCTAATGATGAAATGATGAGACTTGTCAGTCTTGCAGCAATGTTGATGCGTACCAGACCTCTCACCCAATATTTTCTTTTCCTTCCCCTGTATTTCCCTGTGTCTTTATCTTACTTCCTTTCAGGGAGCCCAGGGTCCTTGTGAATTTGCAAGTCAAGTTTTGCCTGAGGTCTGCCCAATAGCTCAGATCATAAATATAAAATTGTTCTATACCTAAACTATTTTCAGAGGTAGGTTTATGAGATAAAAATTACTTTGATCACTGAAATGGCATAGTGTCATTTTTTGGAAGGCAATGCCAAGGAAGTAACTGTAACTGTTGTCAGGTCTATTTTCACCCACCCTTAGCATAAACCTGATGAATTGCAGCTCCAAGGTCGTTTGCCTTAATGATTCCAAATTAGGTTGCCAATTAATATTGATTATCTGAAAAAGCAGTAGGTTGATGTATATTCTATTATTAATAGCTGTTAATGCATTTTGTAATAGCAATCTGTTTTGCAAACGTTTTTCTGGTTGTTCTTTTTTAGTCAATCTTGGCAGTGAAAACCCTGGTTTAACACATAGAGAACTACAGTAATTTGTTGAAGTATTTGGGTTGTTATTTATTTTTTGGCTTTTTGGGTGTGTTTTTGTTGTTGCAGTTTACTGGGAGTAACACTTGATTTTGATTAGACTAAACTGAGGCAAAACCTAATAATAATTTTCATCTTAACATGTACATTTTGGTTTTTTCTTGTGTTAATGCACATCAATGCAAAACTGGCATCACTGCTAGTTCAGTTTTAATAACTTCATTTGACATTGCCTATGAATATTTTTGTGTCCACAGAAGCAGTCTTAGAAAAACTTTCAAAATAAGATAATTAATTTGAAGAAAACAGTAATAAGTAATTTGAGTTTCTTTTCTTGTGTTATTTAGCTGTTTTGTCACAGTATGTGGAAAGTACCTGGAAAGCACAGGAAGAAAAATGGGAAATGTCTCATGCATAAAGAAAAGCCTCTAGATGACGAGTTTGAGGGGGGAGAAAATACCTGTGTAGACATTGAGGTAAATGGTTTTTTTGTTTTTTTTTTCTTCTGGAAAATTTGAATATTTGCAAAATGTGATGTTGAAAGTTGTAACTGCTTAACACTTCTAAAAGAATAAATTACTTCAGTGAGTGAATGTGCAGATAACTGTCATCTTCAAAGGATTAAATGAGTTGGGAGGAAGTTTGGGAGAACTCAGTATAGGCAGAATACTAGAAAGGAGGAGAATATACTCAGCTAATCCAACAGAGGCCTTAGGTATAATTTTATATATAAATTAAGACTAATAATGTTATAAAAAGATAATTTCTGTGGTTCTGCTTTTAATGTAAAAGTGGAATACTCACTTCCTCCTCCCCATATCTGTCACGCTGGGTTTCTCAAGCTACTTGTTGTAAGAATTGTGCTTCTTGGAGATGGAAAATTAATCTTTTTAATACTTTTCAAACTACCCTTATGGAAAAGGTCACCCTTTTGCTGTAGAATATCCTTGTGTGAGCTGTCTGGTTCTGTAAGACAAAAATAACTTTGCACTCTTGCCTAAGCAATAAAGAGAAACTGAAATCAGTATTGTAAAATACACATTCAAGCCATAGGCCTAAGATGGAAAGAGCCATTTCAGCTTTTGCTTGAAAAGTTAACTGATCTGAAGTTCCCCTTGGAGTACTTAAAGTCTAACCAAGGTGGGGTGTAGTTTAGTGCTGCAGTCTCAGGATGCACGTTGCTTGTCTTCCATCCAACTCCGTGAGCCAGTGCAAGGTACAAAATCTGGCAAAATTACTACTTCTGACTTCTCCTTGGGGTTGTTTTTCTGACCCAAGCTCTTGGGGCTCCAGAGGGCATGCAGACACAAGGGGAGCATCAGGGCAGACCCTGAGGGTTGTGGCTGACTCTTCAGGGTGGGCACCTGCCAGAGCAGGTCCCTGCTGCTGATCACTGAGCCCATCACCCTGTCTGGACTCACCCTTGTTTTTTTCCTTCTTTGGTGGCAGTGGTGTGGCTGGAGCTCAGAGACATGGTGTGAGGAGCAGGTGACCCTCTACCTGCTGAGAGCACAGGGCAGCAGCTCTGTGGCAAGTTCAGTGCCTGAAATAGAGCCAGCAGCCAGGAACTTCTAACTGCAGCTCTGCTAATGACTAGTGTTGTGGTTTTGGGCAACTCCCTTGGTTGTCTTTGAGTCAGCTCCCCTGTCAGTAAAAAAGGGGTGATACTCCTTTGTAACTTGCTGTTTAAATGATTACTTATTGTGCTTCAGATGTCAAAGTCCTGCCATGTATTGTTACCATTTGTATGGAGAGGCCTCTCAAGCTGTTCTTCAGAAACCCTAGCTTCAAGAACACAACAGGTTGTGGGAGCTGTTAGCATTTTTTTTCCTGTTTGCTTATGAAACAGATCAGATTTACTCTTGGTACTTAAGTACTAACCACTACTGCTGACCATTTGAAACTTGGCCCCCTCTCCTTCTCTTTACCTTCCTCTCCACAGCTTCCTTCTTGACTGTCCCTCTTTCTATCAAACCTTTCACCAAACCTGAACGAATTTAAGACAGGGTGCCAAATAGAGTTAAAAGGGAAATTTTTCTTGAGGCTCAAGGTGAAATCCTAGCAGTGAGGCTAAGAGTTTGCCACTTACATAGTGAGACAGAGAAATGTTCTGCTTTTTTATTTCTGGTTTTTTCCTCTGAAGCCCATTTTGTGTTGAGGTTGTGAAGTTTCTAGCCTCTGCCTTAGCTGGCAACCTGAGATGTACCAGTACTTGCTCCTTTTTTCTTTTTTCTTTTCTTTTCTTTTCTTTTCTTTTCTTTTCTTTTCTTTTCTTTTCTTTTCTTTTCTTTTCTTTTCTTTTCTTTGTTTTTGTTTTTTTAAAAAAAAGGTCTAGAAATAATGTTGGGTGTAAAGTTGCAAAATTCACAAATGATATTAAACTTAACTTGAAACTCTCATCATATTTAAATTAAAGGAAAATATTATTTAAGGTACCCAGACAGAGCTCTGAAAACAGCAGAAGCTTATTTGCTGTTCATCTCCTACCAAAAAAAAGTGCTCTCTTGGTTTGTTTGGCCTCCAGCTACAAGTGGCAAGAAAGAGCTGAGGTGTTGAGGGCTTCCCCTAGCACTCATGACTTGGGGGCTACATAAACTCTGAAGAATAAACTTCAGTTTTAGCAGCCATCGTATGAAAGACATTAATGGAGTTCTGTCCCCAGAATGAGCCACTGGTATCTGTTCAACTTGTTGTAATAGCATGGATCATGAACTTGGTAAATCCATAACTTCTCTTGTGAGTTTACCAAGATGCAGTTGTAAATACCATTTCCCTCCAGAAGACTTTGTAGGCAGTTATGTTTTGTGCTAGAGAAATTCTTATGTGTTTTGTTCATGATTGTAGGATGTTAGCAAACTTTTTTTATCCATGGAGGATATAACACAGTGCATTGCCCAGGTGCTTTTATTTTAATAAGAAGTTGCTGTAAGTTAAAGTGAAGAGAGGAAGCTTTGGTGCTCAGATCTGCCCTAAGTGGTTATATTTAGAAATCACTTAATGTTCCTTGTTTAGCAACACAAAACTTTAAGTCTCCAGCACCAATCAACATTAGCTAGATGAGCTAAACTCTTCCTTGGAGTTCTGAGAAAAGCCTTGGATACCCTGAACTGAGTCTGTGGAGGACTTTGAAGCCAGTTGAACTTTGATTTCAATATTCTGGTGGTGTGTAGGGAGCAGCCAGTGCTGCTGAAGAGATGTGCTTTGAGAGCCATTGGTTGGAGCTACCTAAACTCACAGGTGTCTGTTTCTCAATGGGTACCATTGCTGCAGAGTGGGGAAGGTGTAAACACTGCAGGAATTGTGCAGGGTTTTAGACACCTGGGTAAGACAGAAAGTGGATCTTATGGATACTGCATTTTGCAAGCTTGCTGTTGATGAGTTTGAGCATGCTACACATGATATCAACCAAGTCTAGTGATTTAGAGTGACACAGAGGGGATTAATTGTGAAATCTTTAAAAATTTGTCAGCATCTTTTTTGGGCCAAGTTTTGGCTAATGTATTCTTTATCTTCTGAGTAAGTTTTGATAGAGGCATTTAGCCATTTTGTCAGTAAGTCACTGATAATCATTATCCTCTTTGATAAGCCAAATATGCAGACTTCTTAAACTCTTGATACGAGATGGATTTTCTGAATCTTGCTCCTCTCATGGTATTTTCTTTTCTGAAGGGAACAGACCAGAAATGCTTATTGCCCGTGCTGTTACTGTTCTTTAGATAATATCCTCCCTCCCTGCCTTGCCTTACACAAAATAATGTTCTCATTCATCCAGAGGCTACATTTCCTTGCTTAGCTGCAGGAAGTTCAGCATCTAGATTATGTCTGCTGTGACCCTCAGTCTTTTTTACAGGATTGTTGCCTTAGCAAATGCAGTTCCCCAGGGGTAAACTCTCATGGTTCTTTTATTCCTAGGAGTTTGTAACTTTGTTATTGCTGTATTAAAACCAGCTGTTGTTGAGATAAACTATGCCTAGCAAAAAATATAGTTTACCAGAAAGTAACCTGATTCAGTCTTTGTTCTACCATTGCTCCAAGTTTCGTGTTCTGTGCAGATGACAAGAAATGATTGCATATTTTCTTTGAGATCTCTGATAATGGCAATGGATAGCATCCCATCAGGACCCCAAAACACCAGTGAAAAAAATATGACAGTAAGTGGGGTCTACGGTGTCATTAGAGATTATCATTTACAGGATTTTGAATGCTGAAGTGAACTTTGAATTATTTCTTTTATATAGCTCATGTATGTGGGGGAGTAGTTGTTTTGTTTTTGCTAAGTAGCATTTTTCTAGAGAATAGTATTCATACCACTTGTGCTCCTTTTTGAAGGTAAAATTTAACACAGATTTATTTTTTTTTCCTTGGTCTAGTTATTATATGAAATTATGGTAAATGTGCAACTGTCTGGTACTTCAACTGTCAAAAGGTACAATCTCACAAAGACTTGGCTAAAACTAAATGAACAGCTCAGTTTCCTGTGGGTGGGGTTTTTTTGTGTGTGTATGCACTGCTTACCAATAAGGAATAAAGCAACTTTCCTCTTTTGAGGTAGCTACGTTGCCAACTTTTATACTGTTGAAGTAATTTTGTTAAACAGGAGGAACAAAAAAGTTCATAAACTAGCAAAAGGAGTTTGCTTACACAGTGTGCCAACAGGATTGGGTCTGGTTTTCCTTCTCTGTTTTATCAGGAGAAAAAAACCCCAAACTTGTTGTTTTAGTATTTCATTAGCCTTTTGCTTTCAAATGCTGAGCCTTAACAGTATATTGCTTTCATGATTTATTTTTTGCTAACAGTTGTCTATGAGTACAGTATTTGAACACTTCTCTTAAGAGATTATAAAGGTCAAGACCTTTACTTCTGTAGGGATGTTGTACTCAGCCTCCTTTTTAAGCATCTCACTCTTCCCATTTCTGAAGTAATTCAAGTAGTCCACTTAGGACAGGATGGGAAGACTATGGGGATGGAGTAATAATAGTACCCTCCCACCAAAGCCATCTTCTGATGGCAGGGAATACTCTGTTTCATCTGCCATAGGAGCAGATGAATTTTACCTCTAATAAATGCTTGTGGTGTCACTATGATCCTGTGCATTACTAGTTTGAAAACTTGAGTGTTATTCTAATGATTGCATGCTTTTTCTTACACAAAGGGTGTGCTCTCTGGTCCTTATCTAAGTCTGTGCTATTAAAACCAGACAGGCAAATGAGTAGACTTGACTTGTGTCCCACTTAAACTTCCACTTGGGTGTCTTGAATAGAAAACTTGGAAGAACAATATTTTTTCCTGTCCTTCTCTGTGTTTTTCTGATGGCAGCTTAAAATATCATCCCCTTTTGTAGCTTTAAGTGGGGATGACTGAGTTCTCTAGAAATGTTCTCTGAGGTTGAACAAGTTACACCATCAATCCCACTAACAAAAGTCGAAGTAGAGCTTTTTGATGCAATGCTAGGAGGATTTCCAACAAGCTTTTAACTGATTGAAAAACATTTCAAATGTGCTTGGAGCGCACCTGTGCAGCTTGCCATATAATTTTCTCCTCTGATCTTTTGGATGGACCACACTGCCTAGAAGACTTGCTGTTTCCACCAAGAGGCTGTTGGAGAGACAGCAAAGGGTGCCTGCAGCTGATAAATGTGGGCTCCATGTGTCACTCAAGAGTGACCAGCTGTTGTTCCTCAGTGCTGGGGACAGATGAGGGTGCATTCTTGTTCTTCATTTTCCAGCCATGGTGTGAGGGAATGAAAGGGCATGTTCTGAAAACCCTAGTGAAGAGTGGAGTTGAGAGATGCTTTCCGGCTTTGAATACTTGAGACACAAAAGGAGGTAAAAACTGTTATTAGTTTAATAAATTAGATTATTTAAGTTAGATTATTGGTTTAGATTATTGGTTCAGATTATTAGTTTCATTTAGATTTCAGATGCTCTTTGAGTTGTCTGTAGGATAATCTGAAGTTCTGTCATTCTTTTCCAGTGAGACCTGTTGCTGCATGAAGTTTCAGTAAAAGTAGCAATGGCCATGGTGTCTTCAGCAAAACCATAGCTGGCAGTTGTTAATGACAAGGTATTATCTTGCATTATTAGAGTACTTCTAATAAAACAAGAAAGAGCGGTGTGTCCAGATGTCATGTTGATGGATCTTGGCCCAAGAATCAACACAAGTAATGCTCTTAAAGAGCTAGTGAGTCAGAGTTAGGAGCTTCCATGCTGTCTGTCATGCAAGACAAGTTCACATTTGCTTAGTCTGCCTTCTTTTCCTATGTGACTTCAGTTTCCACTACTGATGACATTTGAAATGATCTCCTAATGTTTTCTGATGTTGCTGTAAGATTAAAATGTTAATTATTTTCTGGTTACTTGTCCTCTTTTGTTTATATTTGCCTCTTATTTAAGAGACTTACTATTACACAATTGCGTAAAAGTGTATCTGAAGAATAGTTGAAGGAGAGAGACTGGCATTCCATGTTCTTTTTTTCCTGTTCAAAACAAATTAAGACTTATGTGGCATTTTACCAGCAGTCTCTTGCTTATCCAGGGAAATTATTATTAAAAAACAGAGACCCAGAGAATATTCTTTTCATGTGAAAGGGGTTAACAATCTTTTCACATTCAGCCAGTGTGGCTGGTATCTGGGACCTGGAAGCACAACTATACAGGTTGCTGTTGGTGAGAATATTATTTGTGTAAGTGGTTTCCTTAGCAGGTGATGAACTTCTTCCTTAATGACTTAATTACTTACTCTCAGGAAATCCTTGGGAAAAAAAAAATAAAAAAGGTATCTGGGAAGTTCTGCCAGAGACTTAGGTAGGTGTGGTACAGAAGAGGGAAGGGATTACTTCTTCTCAAGTTAGATGAGGGGCAGGAAGCACTGTAGCAAGAGTTGGCCAGAAATACTGAAATACATAATGATTTTGGGGAAGCAGGACGTGAGATTTTTTTGCCAGGTACTCCAACAGCAAGTTGCTTAAGCCTGAGTGTGCCTCTGAGTTTCCACCTGTGTGAGATGAATTATAATATGTACCTCAGAAGTACTGTGAAGGTGCTAAATTAATGCTTTCAGGGAAAGATCACAGGATGCTTTGAATAAAGCTTTACAAAGTGCACAGTGTTCTTACTATTAATACCAAATAGTTTATGTGTATCATAAATGACAAGGAAAAGGAGATGTGCCAGATTTGTGGAGCTGAAGAAATGTTTGCCCATTATTTGGAAAGACATGGAAAGTGCACATGGAGAAGGGAGGATTGAAATGTAGGCATGGAGGAAAAAATCCCATGGACTCCCATCACGGATGTGGTTTTGAAAGCCTTCATTCTTATGTCTGTAAATCAGCTTTGTAGGTGGCTGAGTGTTTCTGAGCAGGGTGAAGAGAGTAAAGTGTGTTCACCAATGCAGAGTAATTCACAGCAGAGGAAGCTGCAGCTCAGACTCTTTTATTTGAAGAAAATGTGACAAACCAGGAACTGCTATAGTCATTTTCTTAAATAGGAAATGCAACCACAAAAGACAAGCACTAGGTGACTGGCTGGAGCCTACAATAGAAATCTGAAGTTACAAGAAACAGTCTCAGCCTTTACTGTTTGGGTCATACTCTAAAAATTGAAGGAAAAAAAAAAGAAAGGCCAATATACAACCTGCTAGGAAAATACCAATTAGTGTTTTAAGCTGCCTCACATGTCTGCAGTAGGGTTATACTAAATAGCCCTCAGCTTGGCTATTTAGGAACATGTGATGATCAGGACATTCTTCTGATGCATAGGTTGCCTTTCCTTTTTTAGTTCTGACCAGTGAAACATTTTTAAATTACCTATCTGGTTGATAGGTTCTTAGCTTATCAGTTATATAACCTAGGGATGGCTTGGTGGATAGTAATTAATTCTGGTAATTAATTCTGCTGTTGAACTAGGGTTCAACAAATGTCTGCATTGGTTTTACTTAAGCAATGCTAACCTGAGGAGATGTGTTGAAACTTATTTGACCTTTGTTAAAAAGTTAAAACTCTATTAAACTTTAGTCCAGGAAAATATCATCTTTACGTCTCCATTATGGTGTTTCTGTTCCCTAAATAAATCCACATGGGCAGAGCAGAGCTGGGTACTTGGGTCTGGTGTCTAGACCCCTGCTTTGGAACATGTTGCTCAGGGAGGTGGTTGAGGCCCCATCCCTGGAGACATTCAAGGTGGGGCTTGAGGAGGCTCTGAGCACCCTGCTCTAGTTGAAGATTTCCCTGCTTTCAGCAGGGGTTGGACTAGATATCGCTAGAGGTCCCTTTCAACCCAGACTTTTCTATGATTCCAGTATTCAGGCTGTAACAGCTGGTTTCTGTTTCTTCTGTGATGGTGGGTTCAGACTCTTCTGCCCCTGCTCCTCTCAATGCATGCTGCTTTTCCAGCACAATTGCCATGCTCCTGTCATTTGTCTAAAAGATCTTACCCTAGTAAGATCTACAACTAAATTGGCAGCTTTGTCTATAAATATTCTTGCTATTTAATAATGACAGGAATTGTCCTTTTGGAGCTAAAAGCCCAAGAAGCACTATGGTCTGACAAGTTATTGACTCAACTTCAACTGTAATTTTTTAATAAGTCATTAAGTGCTTTATTGTATATAAAAAAAACAAAACAAAACATTTTTATATGGGAAGAATGAGTATCTGATATGACAGCATAGAGCAAAAGTTTATTATGCATATACAGTTGAAATAAGTTAACTTGTTTAAACCATATTGTAGATACAGTGCTCCTGCATTTGAAAAAGTTTCATGACTCCATATAACCATATCAACATGTTTCCATAGTTAATTTCCAGCCTACAATTGTATTATCTTTTGTCTAATGGAACATCATCATATTAAGTAAACTAATAACCATAATGTTAATGTTGCTGATGCTTTATTAGATACTACATTAAAAAAGAAAAAAAAAAGTAAAAAAAAAAAGTGCATTCACTTCACCAAGATGGTTTAACTCGTGAAGCTTTTCTGTGAGGGAAAAATGAATTTACATCTAAAAATAATGTAACCAGTGCTCAAAATGGACCAGTATACACCAGTATGCTGTACTGGTGGGGACATCAAATATAAAACCAGTGCTCTTCAGCACTTTTCTGAAAAGAGCAACACACTTTACACTGGGACTTCTGTCACATTTCTGTTTGTCTACATGTATGAAGCAAATAGAGAAATAATGGCAGTGAGTAGAAATGGTTGATGAGTCCAAGAGATTATTTGGAAAGAGAAGGGTGAATTAACTGCAAGTTGGTAGAACGGATATAATTTTAGTTTAAGATCCCTCCTAATTATATTGAACAGAGTTACTTCTTAAATTTGAAAATGCCACCAAAAACCAGGGGTATGGCACATGATACATCCTTTGGCCCACAGGGGATGAATTTCCTTTTGGTATGGATTTGAGTAGCATGAACGTTCACACAGAGGAAAGTGTTTGCTACATTCTAGAGAATAGTTTAGGGTGGAAGGGAGCTGAGGTGATGGTAAAAACTAATGAATTAGAGAGGCCTTGTAGTGCTCCTAAAAGAACAGGTACAATCTTTGGATGCAAAAGGCAAACATGTCATGTTGGAGTATATAGTATTTTACTGGTGTATTTACTGGTGGCCTAGGGTCATTACTGGAATACAGAATTACAGAGTCCAATGTGTATGTGCCTACTTTCGAGGGGGGGGGGAAATAAGAAAAGGTATTAAAGCTGCAGAGAGATCAATTACAGTTGGAAAATCTGTTTTAGTGTTAGATTTATTTTTTAAAATAAACAGACCAGCATGCTTTAAGTGGCTGAGTTGTGTTTTGTGCATATAGAGGAAAGAAAGTACAAAGCTCTTCAGTTTAGTAGGAGGATGTGTAATGAGATTGAATAGCTGAAAGTTGAAACCAGATGAATCTGGGCTAGTTGTAGCACACAAATTATTCACTAGGATCAATTACTCACGGCAGCAGTTCCCTTTGGGTGTGATGGATTCTTGAGCACTTGTTTGTGAGCTAGAACTGGATATTTTTATCAAGGGAGATGATTGCTGATGTCTGTATGTTCTGGACTTCAGCAAGTAATACACCTGCACCTGTGTCATTGGGTGGAGGCCAGGCTGGTGATCTCAGTGGTCTCCTGTCTGGGTCTGGGGGATGTGGCTGGAGACAACCCAATGCTGTGAAATGAGGTACCAGCCATGCCTGGTGTTCATGCTCCTGTTTATTGCCACTACTATCTCTGGTGATGTTTTCTGTTTTGTTGTTGCTTTTCTCTTTGACTCATCTGCTGGGTTTTTGATTCATGACTCAAAAGGGAGAAAACAAGAATTTAAGTCCTGCCTACCCATTGATGTGGTGAGAGGCATTTGTAATTAGAGCACGGAGAGTTCTAAGGGGCTTTTGGATATTTTTTTTTTTTTTCAGTAGTTGGGGGTTTCTTTTTCTTGGTTGATTGGCTTGTTTTGGTTTTTTAGGAAGATGGAGTCAGACAAATGAAGTTGTGCATCCATGCAGGTATCCTCCTGAATTAAAAAATGTAAAAAGTAGAATAATGAGGAAAATGAAGTTATGATCAAGGGTTTTATGCAGTTTTTTTCTTTTGAGAAATAGGTGAATTTGCACAAGATACGGAAAATGAAAAGTTGATGCACTAGGAACCCTTCACCATTAGTTAGGTTTTCCGTATTAATTCCGTATCAGTAGCAGCTAGACTTTTTTTTCCTCTGGTGACCAATTGTTAACCATATGAAATAACATTGAACTTCATCTGATTTCCAATTGAGGTACATTTCTATCCCATGTCCAACTTATGCCCCCCTTTTTGCAACTTGGTGTTGCACTGAGGAGAGTGTTGCACTCCATGGAGAGATGGAGGTGACAGTGGCTTTAGTTACTTGCTCCCCTCTTGGTTCTCTGTGTTAGAGCAGAGAACAGGAGGCAGAGCTGTGCAGCATTGCTGCACCTGGGCAGGGAACCAAGTTGGCAATTTGATATTATTCACAGGGATGAAAATAAAATTCTTAGGTGCAGTTTAATGTCTTAAAACCAAATTAATTGCACTTCTTATCCCCATGGCGAGCAGCAATGCTTATGCAGAAGTCTTCATCTAAATGGTTTTGGTGGGGAGACTTTTTGTGGAGAATGAAGCGTTGGGTCTTAATGAAAATTTGGTGTACTTGTTGCATTTGCAATGCTATGGCAGAGCTCTGTCTCACTGAGGATGGGCAGGTCTGTGAGCATGGCAGAGCAAATTGTACTGCCTTTGCTTCTGACACGTATTGAGCATTAATTATTTATGGCACTTCATTGCAAATTGAGTGTTCTGTAGTGTATTTGTAAATAATGAATTCTTTATGATGGGACATCTGTGTCTGTGGATTCTATGTCACAGAACTGGTTTTCTAAATATACTTTGTGATTAGATATCTGTTCCTTTTCTCAGACTGCCCTGTAATGAAGTACTGTTCTATTCCTGCTGTATCTGTTATCCATTTTGACTCTGACTCATAAATGATATATAGTAGATACATATGTAAAACTTCGTGCTGTTTGTTGTGAGTTGATAAGAGTCTTAAGTTCATTTTATAGTAAGAAGCAGGTATCTTCATATGTAAGCATTCTGATTTTTGTACTGTATAAAATCTGTTTACTGGGAGACTTAATGTGCCATATAAATTAAGCTTGCTGCTTTTAATTTTTCCTGAAAAATACATATTTTTATATGACAGTACTGGGTTTGTTTGCTTCTTTCCTTAATCAAGAAAATGCAATTTCTGGTTATGTCATTGGTTTGTGGATGTAATTAAAATTCTAAGTGTAGTGTGCTGTCCAGAATGGTCATACAATAAAAGGGGAGCAAGTGTCTGTGTGGCATAGAACATGACATCGGGGCTAATCTCTTCCCTTGCTTGTTTGCACAGTTTGAGTAAGACTCACTTGAAGGCTCAATTTGCACAAGACCCTCCTACAGTTGTACCCTAGCAGGACACTGAGGAAACTTCTCTGGCTCTTTAGAACAGAGTGTAAACCCTGTACCCTCTGCAAAATGTTAATACTGCCCTTTAAGCATCACTGCCTAGTGACTTCTTCCCACTGTCTTGTGGAAGAGACTGCTTTACCTGCCCCACCTGCCGTCTCCCATGGGAGCACGAGGAGTGTTTTGGTGGTGCAGAAGTTTCAAGCCACTGAAAGGGTCCAAGCTGGGAAAATTTTCTGTGAGGAAAAGTCTAGTTTATCACCCAACCCATTTCAGTAACCTGTTTTTCTGTGTGGTCCATGGCTGGATTCTGCTAGCTCGGTGAAGGGGCCGGGGCTGAGAGCTCTGTGGGACAGATCTGTGGTGGAGCTTCCAGCAAGGTCAGAGGCTGTGATCTGTTGATTACAGTGTGACGTGGCTGAGAAATGTATTAAAAAAGGGGGGAAAAATAGGTTTTGTGTGCTTAAAAAAAACCCAAACCAACAAAGTAATTTTCCTTTTGCGAAGAGGATGGGAAGTCTTCCATTAAATGACTCCTGCCTACGCTCCCTCCCCAGTGCATGGTGCCCAGGCAGCAGTGTGCCAGCCTCCTCTTCTGCCCTGTCGCCACAGCACTTTTCTCTTTCCTCTTCATGTAATTACTCTCAGAAACAGCACCAGTTACCACTTTTGCACTTAATGTACTAGCAAGCCTTTTGATTTCCCTCGAAGAGAGCGAGAAGTTAACGCTGGGTGCCCGCCTGGCCTGCGCGGCTGTCGCTGTTGCCTAGCAGCCGGCGAGAGGCACAGGGAGGAGTGGCCTGCCCCTCCTTGAATCATCTGCTGAGAAAAATGAGAAGACAGTTATTACTGGTTAGATTCGTTAACATCCTTTTTTTTCCCTTCTGTCTGTGCCTCACGCACACACTCTGACAGGCCCCTGCCCAGCCCTCTCTCACTAGCTGTGAAATGGAGGCTCCTGCTTCAAGCGACCTTTGCTGCTCGTAGGCTCACGTGCAGCCATGCAGTCACTGTGGTGGGCAGCTGAGGTCTTCATCCACGGTCTGGCAAACATGCTGTGTAGATGGCTTGCTGGCTTCTCAAAGAGTCGACTCAGTTAGACACTTCAGCTGGCGAGGCTGTGGTTTTACATGTTGGCCTGTTACTTAAGTCTTCCATTTTTAGTTGCAGGGTGCACGGTGCTTCTCACTGCTTTCCCTCACCGGTGTTGACAGAGTAGGTCTGCTCAGCCTTCATGTGGTAGCTGAAGATGTCACAGAATGTCAGGGGTTGGAAGGGACCTAGAAGATCATCTAGTCCAACCCCCCTGCCAGAGCAGGGTCACCTAGATCTATGTCTCCAGCTGTCAGGCAAAATTGTGGCCCCTTCTGTTACCAGGACTGCTAGAAAAGGATGCCTGCTTCTCTGACATGGCTGTGCTGGTGCAGGGGGGTTGAGAACTTGGATGGAGGTTGGGCAGTGACTGGGAAGTCTGAGGTATGTTGCATTACTCCGAGGCTGCTGCTGATTCAAATCATCCTGGAAATGGAGCAAGTGGCCAAGAATGACTTCTGTTAAAATGCCTCAGCAGCTTTAGTGCATGTGAAGGATGGAAGCACAGATCTCCAAACGAGGATGGGTACCAACATGATGCTTTTAGAACTTCAGCTTTGTTCCAAAGGAATTTCTGTAAACTTGAGCTGGGGAAGAAAGGGTTAAGAAAAGGATATATCCCTGGTATATCCAATTAACGAGCTCACTGCTTATCTTGCTGTGGTTTTAAGTGCCAGTGTAATGCACTGTTTTGGGGTAGGGATTGTCCTCCAAGTGATACAGCTGTGAAGTGTCTAGTGCAGTGGAATCTACACTTGCATCTTTCTCCTCTAAGGATGTTTACTTCAGATGGGCATCTCTGATTGCAGTGGAAGGGAATGATGCAAACAGTGAAGTTGCTGGCTCTAATAGTCAGTCACATGGCAGACAGTTTCATGTGTCATTACACTTTTCATTTTAATGCAGATTCCTAGATAGCCATGGACCTAGAGTCAGAGGAATGAGGACATGGTTTATATAAAAAAAATATACTGGGTAGCACTTTGATTTCCTTTAAAAGGCTAATTGTGTTAATTTGCTTGAGTCACAATTATCTCAATGGGATTGATTTGTTTAATTAACTCGGGATGCCTGCAGGTTAAATAGTGAGTATAAATAGAAGGACAGTGGGGAATGCATCACTAATGTTTGTATTTCAGAAGGACTGACTCATATGTAAATGAAGTGCTGCAACCCTGCCGGGCTAACCTAGTTCTGGGGTGATTTCTAGATACCAAAAAACCTCTCATACTGTCATGCATAACACTGGGCTTGGACACTCAGGAGTAAGTTGAGTGTACACTTTAGTACTAATGGTAAAAATACCTTGCTCCTGTTATGAATATCTTGCATATGAGCACTTGTATGAACACTTCAAAGGGATGGTATCTGAAGGATGTGGTTTTTGCTGGACAACTGTGATAGCACTGCCCTGATGCAGCCCAGCAGCTTCTTCAGTGTGTCAGCCCTCTCATGAGAAATCAGTGCGGTTCCTTGCTCCAAACATTGTCAGACCACTTCTAAAAACAGAGAGTGCAACTGCCCTGTATCTAGCATCTTTAGGCTGACACTTGGTAATAAAGCTCTGTTAGCTTGTTCCAGCTGCTTCTTGCTTGCTGTGTGGATACAGTCCTCTGCAGAAGTGCAGGTTGTAGGCATCTCAATGGACCAGTCCTGCAACCTGTGTCCTTTGCCTTCTGTTTGCAAGGACCACACCTGATATTTCAACATGTCCATTTCTCCTCAGGTGGGCAGTTATGTCCAAGTCCCAGAGGGGAAACTGAGCCCTTACTGTTAGTTTGGTCCTGAACCATGAAAGAGTTGCATCCTGCAAGAGTAGAGAGGACAGGAGGGTGTTTCTGATCTTTACCTAAATTATTCATTGTCCTGAGCTATGTTGAACTGTAGTCTTTCTCTGAATCTTTCCAAGGTTCTTTGTTATAGCTTGAAGCAAAATATTATGCAAACTGAGCACTGAGTGAAAATAAAGGCAACACAGCAGTGCCTCAGAACCAAAGCAACTAAACACACACATTTCCTTGGAGCAACTTGTAAGAATTGCTGTTCCAAAGATGCCTTTGCTTCTGCAGAAGTGTAGAGGAGCACTGTAGCTTCTTCCACAGTTCTTATTTTCAGTCCTTGGTGTATCTACTGTTAGTGTGTGGTTCCTTCAAACTTCTCTGTCTCTTTCTGTACAGAAACCCATCTTTGTCCTGAATTATTCTTGTCCCCATTTTCTGAACCTTTTACTACATCTCCTATCTCAGGAAGAGATCAGATAAGAGCTGAACACAGCACTCTGATGCAGAGAACATGCTTCTGATTTATGCTGCAGCACAACAGTGTTATCAGTCTTATCTTTCAGATAATCATGTGAATGCTTTCGACTTCAAAATGGAGAAAAAATGTTTTTATGAGTTGTATCTTTGCATATCTAGCAGCGTTTTTCATTTATTTGTTGGAGACTTGATTCAAATATTGAGTTACTCTAGAACTGTTAAACAATCAGTTTTGAGTGCTTCACGTTTTTCATTTAAATGCACTTTGCTTTTTATTGATCTGCAGTGGATTTAATTTGCCCCTTGGTCTGGCCTTGCATGGTTCATCTGCAATTCTTTCCAGTCTTCTGTGATTTCGACCAACTGTAAATAATTTTGTCATCTGTGGATTTGAGCTGTTCAGGTTTTTTGAGGGGGAAGGGAGTGGAGGTGTTGCCTTCGTGTCTTTACAGTTCTTTCAGGAACATCTGAAACATCGCTATCCCTGGAGAGAGCTGACTGCATCCATCCCTTGATTTTTTTTTTCCTTATTGAAAGTTGTTTCTTTTATTCTCATTTATTTCTTGTGTCTTTCTGTTGCCTTCCAATCTTCATAAACGCTCTCCCTAATAAACCTCAATTTTCTTAGTAGCATAAAAGGATCTTTTCAAATACTGTTTACAAGTCCAATTCCCAGCCTTTTAAAATACATAAGTTGACAAGTCAAAAATAGTAATGAACAGTGAAGTATGGAAGTGTGTATCTGTTGGAGAAACTAAGCTTGAAGATTGTATCCTAATAAAAATAATTTAATTCCATGCACCAAGTCTATATCTATTTCACCTATAGGATACTGTTGCTTCAATCTTTGTTTTAATTTCTGTTATATCCTGATCCTTCATCTAGGATCAGTTCTCAGCATTCAAAGCAGACTATTTTTCTGTCTTTTAAACTATATCCAGTGAGAGTAATTGTCCTGCCTTATTAGGTTGTGGAGTCTCCATCTCTGGAGAAAACACCCACTTGGATCTGTTCCTGGGTGACTTGGTCTAGGTGCCCCTGCTCTGGCAGGGGGGTTGGACTAGGTGATCTTCTAGCTCCCTTCCAACCCCTAATATCTATGAATCTATGAATCTATTAATTGTTTGTCTACCTTAGGGTGATCTGTGGTTTATATTTATTGAAGGGGAATTTAGTTCTTGGAGCAGGTCCATCATCTTTATCACCCCCACCTTCTACTGAAAAGATTCCTTTTCCATAGGTGTCACTTGAAGCCAGGACACCCATATACATTTAGACAGCCCAAGAAAACACTGGAGCCCTAGAACATGTCATATTACTTCCAAATCTTGTCACCAGCCCCCAGAGTGCTGCTATTCCCATGTCAAGGTAGAGACTTTCAACCCTTTCTGGTGTTTAACGTAGTTGCTGTTGTGCCCTAGATGGGAAGTGGAGTTTCTCTCTTGTCTGCAGAGTGAGGTTTCCCAGGCCTTTGACTAGAAATTTACTGAGTAATGCCACTTGGTCTTTTTCAAGTGACTACTACAAAGACAAGTGGTAGGGAGCCTTTGTAACTCACACACATCATCTGTGGTTGTTAGGAAGGGTTTGATTCCTTTTCACCCGTTCTCTTGGGTTTGAGCAGCATCTGAGCATCTGTTGAAGGAAACATTGCAAAGAAATTTTCTTAAAGTTTCTTTGAAGCTCAGGAGTTAAGAAATAGCAACTTTTCTTCCCAAGGCACAATTTCTGACCCAGTTCTGTAGATTTCACTTAGAGGGCTTCATTGATGTAAACCAATTTTAGTTCTGCCTTTCCACTGTAGAAAAAGGTCTTTGTACAAGGTTGGTTTGGTTGTTTGTTTGTGGGGTGTTTGGTTGGTTGGTTGGTTGGTTTTGTGTGTATGGTTGTTTTGGTTTGGTTGTTGTTGTTTTGGGGGGGGGGGGCATGTGTGTGGATTTTGTTTGGTTTTTGTTTGTTTTAAACAGTAGTGAAGTATTAAACAGCTTAATACTACAAGAGCTTATTCTCTCCAATCCATTACTTTTCCTGAGAAAAAAAGTGATTATGCCTCTTCAGAGGCACTTTGAAAATGATGCTACAGAGACATGCATGGATGTACACACATACACACACACACACACCCCTGTGCTCACCCAAACAGCACTGTGAGTTCAGCTTTGAAAGCCTGGGCTGGTGGGGTAAGATTGTGGAGGAGACACACTAAGCTGATCTGACTGGAGACCATCTAACACTGTGCCTTCAACTTCAGAAATGATGAAGTACTGCACTCTTGTAATGTGCCTACTTTGTGTGTTGAAAAGTGTAGTTGCATTTATTCAAAAATAGCAAAGGGGTTTGGAGATGGACTAAGGAGTATGTTGATGTGAATTCTGAGTTTATTTTTAAAAGGTTCTCCAGAACCATGAGAAATGTGAATGAAAAACAGACATCAGGTAGAGACAAACCATCAGAGGATGAGGATCATCTGCTAAAGGTTCAAGCAAAATGCTTTTGGTTTTCAATATAATAAAGGTTATATTGCTGCTCTTCAATAAGTCATGCAAAGGCAGAAATGACTTTTTTCCCTCTGTGGTGTTTTACAAAGCCACATTTTCACCTAAAATTGAATTTTACTTGCTTTTGCCTTTATATTGCTGACATTGAGTTACCTAATTATTGGATACATACTTGTCATGCAGGCCATCTGAGATGCTACCAAGGGACGGTATCCTTGAAGGATATTTCCCATATGGTCCTAAAAATAACATATTCTAAAATGGAAAATGCATTTCTCCATATTATTTTATAAGATTTTAATATATTTTTTTTTCTCCTTGTTGCCCTCACTGAAGTGCAGAAAATTGGTTGACTCAAAGTCTGACTATCAAATGAGATTTGTGCATGTTTTAAATAACTTTTCACATTGGATCTCTTGAAAATTTTATCCCTGTATCTGCAGAAATGTCAGTGAAATTTGTCTCAGCCCAAGATTTTACCAGGGCGAAATCTCAAAAATGTGTTTGTTTGTTCCTTCACCCTCTATTTTTTTGGTTTTTTTTCCAGTTCTATGCCAAGTTGTGCCTCTTTTCTCTTAGTGCCCTTTCCTAGTGCCAAGTGCCTAGATGGGATACACAGGCACATCTGCTTCCATTAGCCAGCTGCTAAACTTCTACAGACTGACTGTGTGTCTATAGATTGCTGTTTGCTATAAACCAACATGTTTGGCAGGGCTGGTTGGTATGCAGAGACTGGAGGAACCTCTTAGCACTACATAATATTCTATGTGAGGGGAGATGGTTGCAGTTTAGGAATAACTAGTTCATAAAGTAGAACGAAGCTGTTTTTTGGGAAAACTTGTCTATTTTGCATCTGTTTCTTTTGAGTGGTGAGTGGAAAGAAAAAAAAGTCTTTTTGCTCATAATTCTGTGAATTCCTGTAATGTTCAGACAGAAATGTGAATAGAATTTACAAGATTATTGCAAGATTATGCAATGATCCCATATCTGAGCAGTTCAGGGAAAAAATGTCACTGCTACTTGTACTGTCACTTAAATATGGTATGAGAGAGAGACACACACACTTCCCTCCCCTGCTTCCTGCCTCCTTTTATGTTCTTTGCATCGTGAATATACTAAAAGCTATTTGAAAGTTATTTTTTTCACCTAGGCCTTGTCCTTTGCATCTAGCTCCGAAGCAATGCGTGCGTCTCAGCAGCCTGTGTTTGTTTAATCTAAGGAAGAGCAAAACTCGTTCAGGTGACCACAAAAGCTGGAGCCATTGTTTGCTGAGAAGACGGCCCCGAGCGTTTGTTTATCTCACCTTTAAGGTGTCTGGTAATCACCTTTTCCCAGATCCAAAAGATTTTTTCCTAGGAGAAAACAGTTACCAGATGCAAATGCTGTGTGAATTATACTTGCAGCAGTCACCTTGTGCTACAACAAAGGAAGAGCAAGAAAATGGATAGTGGTCCTTGTTCAGCGCTGCTGAGGGCCCTTGTCTTGCCCTGAGGCAAATAAACAAAATGGATGGATACAATAGAGTAGAATTATTTTTTTTCCCCTCCCTCAGTTCCTCAACACTTCTGATTTTGCATAGATGTGATGGAACCATTGCTTTTGAGTGTTAAATAATATACATACTTATATAAGCACAAGCTCTATCCCGTTTTTGTGGGAGGGGTACTGTGTGGTACAGTTTTCTTTTCTTTTTTTTTTTAAACCCAGACATAGAAACTTTGTTTTCTGGAAGCATTTTTTTTTTATCATTATTATTATTTTCCTTTGGCTGTGTAGGAAACCTGGAGGGATGAGCCAAACAAGTTGGTGGTATCACTTGAAGAGCTGCACCTGCAGTTGTCAGATAGGACATCTTTGGAGGCTGATAGTGAAGACCTTGGTCCAAAGTCCTGTTTAAACAGTTTGGGCAGTGCAAAATATTTTTAAAACCTTGAAGGAACTCTTGCATATTAAAGAAACATCCATACACCTGCTGTTCTAAATACTTTGTGAATTGATAGAGATACGAGACTAGCTTCTGAATCTACTCACTGTTACGAGAAAAATACAAATTGAAACTACCTGTAGTTAAATGTGTTGCAGAGAGTAACAGGCATCACCTTTTAGTGAAGTGCTTGCTAGCATATGAGCATCTGCACACAGCCAGGTCCCTCCTGTGCCACTAACAGCTGCTGATAGGCATTGTCTACAGCATTAGGAACTGTTTCAAAACATTCTGCTGAAGCAAAGCTCAAAATGTTCTTGTAGGTATTTCTTTCCCAAGTGAAATGACAAGCCAGAGAGCAGAGCATTTGAGAGCTCAAACGAGTGAGTGTTTGATGCAACCTTGTGAATTTGAAAAGATGGAAAAATTCCTATCTGGCACAACTTGGAAAAATGCTGTTAGACCACACAAAGCTTACTCCATTTTAAAAATGAAATGAAAAATTGCTCTAGGAGTTTTTTCCCCTCTCCAGTGTTACCAGTTGGATAGGACTGGTAGCTGGCCAGTGGCAGTTCTGGTCTGTATGAAGTCATCCTCACAGGGGATGGTTGGGAGAGATAATGTGGTGTGAGTCTGAGACACTCTTTACTGACCAGGCAGGTCTGCTGTTTACTACTGGAGTTGTCTACAAGCAGCTGCACCTTAACCCCCTAACCAGCCTGAGTTTGATGGCAGAGTTGAGGGGTTTGCTTGTCAAAGATGCAAGGCTGGTCCTTTGTGAATTTGCCCTGGTTTCAGGGAGATGTTTCAGACATCACTGGGAAAACTTAATTTCATATTTCCTGCTTGTATATACAAGTTTCTCCCACACATGCATTTTTCCACTTGTCTTTTCCCCACCTCCTGCACCCTGCCCCAGCTGCAGGGAGTGCAAAAGGGGCTGCCTGGGCAGACTCTGCATTACCTCTTAGGGCTGCTCTTCACTCTGAAATCAGTAACTGTGGGCTTGACAATCAGAAAAGATGGATTCCTGTCTCTGCTGGTCACTTCTTGGTTTTGAGGATGGAGAGGGTGGGTTTACTTTTGTATTTTGATGGAATGCATATTTAAATTAATATTAAAATGATATATTAGGAAAAATGTTTATTTATTCATGGGGGAAAACAAGCTATTTTAGATAGTTCTTTCAGGTAAATGTACTTGTCAAAGAATTTTATTATGAGTCGTGCAGCCTTTCTGAATGCATTTGCCATGATCGTTATTCACTTGTACCATTTGTTTCCTGACTCATTATAGAAGTTAGCAAACCACTCTAGGGTTAGCTTTACTTTTATTTGCATTAGAAATTGAGCCATGAAAAATGTTCTTGTAGGGTTGCCTGCCACTGAGCCAGGTGCTGTAAAAAAAGTCATTTCTAATTGAAATACAGGAGAACCACAATGATTGTAATTAATATACCCTCTGTTTTTTCTCTTTTTCTTCCATTTGTTGTTTGTTTTGGGTATTTTTCATTATTACCACATATATATTTTATTTTATATTTTATTTTATTTTATTTTTTAATAAACTGAACTCCTCTTAGTTACATTGAACTCAAAGCAGACCCTTCTTGCTGAACCAAGTGCTCCAGACCTCTCTGACTTTTATAGCCTTCTGCAGGTGTTCCTGCATCTGATTCTGTGCTTCTGTGTGCTTTTCTGGTGAGTGAATGGTGCTAGGAGGAATACCTGAGACTCCTGTCTTTTGCCTTTTTAGAATTCAGTTATGGAGAAGAACACTCTTAGGAGTAAGAAAAAAGGTATTTTGTGGGAAACACCCATGTGAGCATCTTGTGATCTGAAGGCAGATGTTACTCAGAAGGGGGTTGCTGCTTTTGTCTGGAAGGGTGGGCAAATTTTGCCACTCATGTTTTAATGTAATACTCCATCTGCTGTCTAGCCACATCTCTTTCTGAGCATGAGAGTTTTGTGCCAAATGTAATATCAAGTGAAGAGAAAAGAAATGGGGTGTTTTCTTCAATACTCTGTAAATGTTAAAACCCAATGTGTTGGAGAGGGTGGGCAAATTCTTATATTTTGTTGTATCTGCTTCTTTGCTTATTTTAAAACAGCAAATATCAAATACATTTAATTCCAGTTTGTTCTTAATTTGGAAACACAGTCAAATATTTTTTTTAGCTGTAAATTGCTTCTTTTTTTTTTTTTCTATTTTTTCTATCTTTTTTTTTCTAGTTACCTACTTTATTCACAGAGTTCTGATCACAGACTATCTAATGTGTTGGATTCCTGCCTCTTGTGATGGATGTTATTTTTACTCTTTTTGCAAAGGCTGGTGTTATACCACAAAATAGGTAGAATATATTTTTTTCTCCCAGTGTTAAGGAGATGTAGCAAGTATATAATCTAGTCTTAAGATTCAGAATTCATAATACTTAGGCACTTTGTTCTAATAATCTGCATTTATAATTTCTAATTTTCTGATTCTGTTAATTGACATGATACTTTTTTGTTCAGATATGACAGTTATGAATCATTTGGCAAATTATTTGATTCGTGTGGAAGATTTTTTTTTAAAGCACCCAGTGAGGAGGAGGGAGAGAACTCTTTCCTTCTAACTTCACCAGATGTAGGAGTAGGAGCTATTAGGATCTTTCCTTCCCCTCGCTTATTAGAAACAAAGCAGATACTAACATTCCTAACATCTATGGTGGCCCCTTGGGCGTGGGAATGGAGTCAAAAGCCTGAATTGTCAGGATTTTCCATCTTGTTTAAGTCTTTCTTTAGGACTTTCCAAAAGATATGAACCTACTGGAAACTGTGGCATTCCCAAGTCCAGAGCAAGTTCCTTCTGATAACCTAGTACTCAGGAGACAGTTTGTCCATTTAAGGATATGGCTAAAATGAAAATAGAAATAAGCCTAATGACTTGCTAAAGACTTTTTATTGAGCATCATCTTGTTTATAAGAGCCTACAAGAAGCTGAGAAATAGGAGTGAGATCTGTCAGGAGTAGGTGATGGTGATGTAAGTATCTGCAAACATTCAGGTTAACATACAGGTAAACCTCTTGCTGCCTCAGTGTCCTATGCCTGGGGACATTGTACATTCCCATCTGGAAGGAGATCACACTGAAAGGCATTTCAGTGGACAAGCAGGTTCTAAGCTGTGGCTTCTGCTGGTACAGCAGGGATGAAAAAAGAAGGCTGGAGCTGGCTAGAAATAAGACACACCAGGCTGTCACTCCTCTAGTTTCAACAGTTGTTTGCAGAGTGCTAACCCACTGTAATAGTGTTTGAGAATAGACTGCTCTGTTATCTCACTGGGCTGCCTCAAGAGAAGGTCTCTGGGGCTTCAAGAGAAGATCTCTGGCTCAGACTTGCAGGGCTTCACTAAGTGTCAAAAAGTTTGATAATTCAGTTCCATTCAGACCATTTCAGCCTTGCAGAACTCAGTGCCTGGAGTTAATAAGATTACAACTGAAACTCTGTGTGCAAAGGAATTTCAGTTGCTGTCGAATCTTGACCTGGATAAAACTCCTATTCAGAAGATGGACAGAGAGATGCAGCTTGTGACATAGAGATTATTGAAAAATATACCTGTCTGGCAGTATGGACAACATAGACTTACCTGAGTGCTGCATTACCAGAGACATTAGTGAAGGGAAAGATGAGGAAAAGAATCACCTTAAGGTTATTGTGTAAAATGGGCTTCCTCCAGGCCAGTGTTCTGTAGAAAAGCTAAAATGAAAACCAAATCTGTAGCAGGGATCTCAGTATTTACAAAGGAAAAATTAAAAAGCTAGTCTGACAAACTCTTCACTTTTCAATTATAATCATTAGACATTTGTGTTATTCTGTTACCTGTTATTCTGTTAATACATAGACATTTTTGTGTAGTTTGAATTCACAATCCAGGAATGCTGAGAACATGGCAGAAAACATCACTATGTTAGGGGTTGGGAGGGACCTAGAAGATCATCCAGTCCAACCCCCCTGCCAGAGCAGGGTCACCTAGACCAAGTCACCCAAGAACAGATCCAGGTGGGTCTTGAGTGTCTCCAGAGATGGAGACTCCACAACCCCCCTGGGCAGCCCCTGCCAGGCTCTGGTACCCTCACTGGGAAAAAGTTCTTTCTTGTGTTGACCCTAAACCTCTTGTGCTCCAACTTGCTCCCGTTGCCTCTCGTCCTGTCACTGGATGACACTGAGCAGAGTCTGGCTCCATCCTCTCTACACTCACCCTTAACATATTG
>JANHGL010011988.1:0-12236 GCA_024611195.1 Ceyx melanurus | reverse complement strand
CCACCATACTGTACTGATCCATGGGGTTGTTCTTGTTAAATTTCATGAAATTTTTCCCTGCCCAGCTCTCCAGCCTGTCCAGGTCTCTCTGGATGGCAGCACAGCCTGCTGCTGCTGGTGTGTCAGCCACTCCTCCCAGCAACACACTCTGAACTTGTTCCAGCAAATCTTTGTCCTGAAGTGTTGTACCAATGGAAGGGCTACAAGGAGTGTGTGTCTGTGGGGGGAGAGGAGACTGCTCGTGCTGTGTAACTTCTGTGTGAAGCCAAGACAGAGGGAAGCAGGAGGTGAGAATGGGCTGGGGCACCCGCAGGGCCTGTTTGCCAGGACAACACAGCCTAATGATGGTGTGGAGGGAACTCCCCCAGGCCACAGTGAGGGAATGAGTGAGAGAAGGCTGAGACTGGCCACAGCTGCTTGGGGAAAGCAAGCAGGTCTGCCATGTCAGGTGACACTGGAGGAGGGAATGGCTAGGCTGCTGGTTAGGCTCATCATCCTTGGCAGTCAGCAACCACTTGGAGGGCTGTGGTTTTCCAAGCCAACAGAGGTCTGGAATATGTCACCAACAGGAATTTAGGCTGTGTATTAGAGCAGGAGAGATTTGCCAGCTTCATAATGGCTTTTTTTTTTTTTTTTTTTTTGAGTCAGCTGTTCTTTCTGAAGGCAGCAATTGGGAATAAAATAACTGTAAATCCCCGACAAATAACTACTGTGACAAGAGAGTGGTGAATACTGGAACAGGTTGCCCAAGGAGGTGGTGGAGGCCCCATCCCTGGAGACATTTCAGGTGGGCTTGAGGAGGCTCTGAGCAACCTGCTCTAGTTGCAGATGTCCCTGCTCTCAGCAGGGGGTTGGACTGGATAAGCTCTGGAGGTCCCTTTAACCCAGACATTGCTATGGTTTCAGTGATTTCTGTGTGAACAAGGTGCTTAGGTTCTCTTCTCCATCAGTAGATACCCAGCCAGCAAATCCAGAGAATCTGCCTCCTGAAGAAGTGCTTCCACTTGTCCAGAATAATCTCATATCAAGATCTGTGACTCTCTGGAGTACATCTCCGTAGACTAGCAAGGGAACCTGGACAGCTGACTTGAGACAACTGTCTAGTACAGTTTATTTATAGCAGCACACTAGCTGAATCATGGAAGTCAGGGAGACAAGACAAGCATTTGCCAGAGATTATTCATCAGAACAGGAGGGAAAACCTCTTCATTTATGGTACATAAAAAGTGTCCTTGATTTTTGATTGTGGAGTCGCTTGGAGTGTCCCCCTAAGAATGGGACTGCACCCTTCCAAGAGTGGTTACAGAGATCTGGCTCAAAAATGCCTGCTTCCAGAGGATCTACAGTGCAGAAAGCAAAGATGAACAAAAGTCCTGAGAAGGAAAAAATGAGCATCCTCAAGGTGCATACAGAAGCTGTGGACTAGAGCTGGCAGCAGAATGTCCCATTATCTTAATCTTTGTAAATTTTATTAATCTTAACCTGTCTCTTAATCCCTTACTCAGGCATAAAATGCACTGCTTTCTCTTGCAGGAAAAGAGTTGTATACTAGTTTAAAAGAACAGTTCACACAGTGAATGGCTCCTTATTTTGGGGAAGTGGAGCTGAAACACATCAGTGCAGTGAGCCTGAAGGCAAAGCATGCTCTGCAGCATGCCACATCTTTGTGTATGAAACAGAGACTTGTTTAGCTTTCCAGAACCAAAGTGCAGTAAACTGAATCAAGACACCTCCACTAGCCTTAGGTCCCTTTCTGCTGAAAAACCTTAGCTTCAGGTCATAGGATCATAGAAAGTTTAGGGCCAGAAGGGATCTCCAAAGGTCATCTAGTCCAGCCCCCATGCAGTGAGCAGGGACACCCTTAACTAGACCACGCTGCTCAGACCCTTGTCCAGCCTCTCCTTGAATATCTCCAGAGATGGTGACCCAACCACCTCCCTGGGGAGCTTATTCCACTGATCCACCACCCTTAAGGTAAAATACTTCTTCCTGATATCCAGTCTAAATCTGCTCTTCTCTAAACCCATTACCCCTTGTCCTTTCACTACAGGCCCTTGTAAACAGCCCCTCTCCAACCTTCCTTTAGGCCCCCTTCAGGTACTGGAAGGTGGCTATAAGATCACCCCGGAGGCTTCTCTTGTTCAGTCTGAACAACCCCAGCTCCTTCAGCTTGTCCTCATAAGAGAGGTGTTTCAACCCTCTGATCATCTTTTTTGCCCTCTTCTGGACCCTCTCCATCAGGTCCGTGTCTCTCTCGTGTTGAGGGCTCCAGAACTGGATGCAATACTCCAGGTGAGGTCTCACCAGAGCAGAGTAGAGGGGCAGAATCACTTCTCTCGATCTGCTGGCCACAGTTCTCTTGAAGCAGCCCAGGATGCAATTGGCCTTCTTGGCTTCCAGTGCACACTGCTGGCTCATGTCCAGCTTCTCATCCACCAACACCCCCCAAGTCCTTTTCTGCAGAGCTGCAGAAGTAGGTTAAAGGTAGATTATAATCTTTCCACAGCTTCTGTCTTCCCACACTTGAATTGCATATGTGTCTCATTCATCTTACCATGTACCACCATCTCGTAGCTCCAAACATCAAATGGTCAGACCTGATTGTGAGGTTCCCTCCCTGGGAGGTGAGTTAGAAGTTCACAAGCTCCCCATCCTTCTGTTGTCACACCAGCCAGCTGAAGCAAAGTCCATCGCCCTATTGATCATACTGATGATGTTAAAGATCTTTTCCAACCAACATGATTCTGTGGTTCTGTGAAGTGGATGAGAGAACCCCATATATCCAGGATAGTGTCACTGTGGGTCTGAGGTCTTGTGATACTAATGTCATCTGAGAATAACATTGAATAAGCAACTTCATTCTAGTTAAAGTAGTATAAAAAAGACACAGCACCAGTGTAAATGAATAAATAATAACCTAACAGAAGGATTTGCTTATGTACATGAACTGAGAGTTGTAACCTAGAAGGAGAAAAAAGGGAGAAAAACATCATTTGTTGTCCAGTGTCATTGAGCTTAGATGTTGGTTTGTGTGCATGTACTGTACTGCTCTAAAGAGAAACTGTCACTTCAGAGATGGAAACTTTGCAGAGAGAGAACCATAGAGACTAAGATTTGAGCCAAAGACATTCTGCTTGTGGTGGTGTCAGGGTCTTGCTCTAAAAAGAATATTTATTTTGTCTGCTATAGCAGACTTTCCAGCAGCTTGTGAAGTAGGAGAGTCATTCTGTTGGCATGGCTGGCTACTTCGTTGTTTTGGGCTTCACATTTGCAGAGTGAAATGTTACTCTTGCACCTGTCAGAACCTAAAGCACTCCTGGACAGGTCTATGTGCTGTCACATTGATTTGTACCAAGTTTGACAAAGGCCCTTCAACAGCAACCCTTAAAGTCTGCCTTGGGCTGTGTAAGGGAAATAAAATATTCCCTTAGAGGCGTTAAGAGGCATTTGTCTCCAAATAGTTGGAGTTCCAAACTCTCCTAATAGCTTAAATATGTCAAGTACTTTTACACAGAATTTGCTCAACTAACCAGATTGCTGCCCAACAAGTTCTCTGAGCAATGCAAATTTTTTTGTCTGGATACAGAGGGAGAGAGGAGGACTGAAGTAAAATAACAGAGAGAGAGATGAGTCTGGAGAGGAGGAATGAAGCAAAGGTCCCCAAGAACAGTAAAATAAAGGCATTTCTGTCTAAATATTGACATAGCAAATGCGTACTTGTTCAGGATCTATTTTCTAAAGAAGGCACAGGGAATGAGAAGCCTTGAGAGTTTTTTGCTGTTACACCATGAACATGATCAAGCTGTGGTAAAAATGCCAAGATCTGGAAGAAGAAAACTGGGCAGTAGATATTGTGCTGATGATCATCCCAATGTCTTGATCACCCATGTAATCACCTAGTGTAACATCACAGTGCTGATTCTCTGAATAACTTTACAGTATTAATTCTACCTGTACCTGTTACTCAGCATGGGTGTCAGTGGAACCTTTGTTCTAGGTGCTGGGTATCTCCAGACTGTGTCGTTCCTTTGTTGATGGCAGAGAATATTTTAGATCCTAGCAAGGGCGCTCACAACACAGAAAGGACGGGGGCAGTGAATTCCACTTGAGGATTGGGACTTAATAGAGATGCTGAGAAAATAACAAGATAACCAACAACCTGGGAAAAGGAGATTGTGGAAAAATTAAACATCTGAAAGCAGTCCAAGACTGTGTTGCAGTGCGCTGAGCTCTGCAGTGTCCAGCTGGCTGTTGACCACAGCCTTGCTTTCAGCTCTACTGTCCTTTCACAGCAGGTCAAACAAAGGGCCATCAGGAATAGCATAAGGCTGATCCTTGGGGCAAGGGATAGATCAGACTGGTATCTTGCATTCTTATTAATTTGGAAGGTAATATAACCACTTTGCATTTGAGAAAAAGAATAAAACTCCAAGTGCATACCTTCCTGTGCAGCTTCTTTCCTCGTGCCCATTTGTGTTCTGCCAGTAACTGCATAGTACCCACGATCCATGTCATTTTAGATGTTCAGACAGGCATCACAGGGACCCTTCCAATATTGTTCTTCTGTGACATCTCAAGTAAACATACCCCTTCTCAGCTGTGTTCTCACTGATGCTCCATGAATCTGGAAAAGAAAACAGAGGAAGTGTTCCATGTCAGCTTTGAGCTTGAATTTAATTAAGAATATCTTCATTTAATACAATTCTAATGATCCTTACTAGAGATCCTCACTGCACCAAAGAGACCAGAAAATGCTATTTTCAGAGATACTGTGATTTCTCAAGTGAGCTCCCCAAATGAAGTGGGAATCAGTTCTTTGTTTATCAAAGAGGAGTCACTAAAGCATTTCAGTAGGTCTGTTAGGTCTATTAGTTGTAGTTAATTACCAAATTGTGATGGTTCCTTTGGAACTCTCCAGTACTAATGTTCAAACACAGTGTATCATTCATGCAAGTACCTCTTTGGAATACCATGGGTGACTATCCTGAAGGACTGTACATTTGAATTGAAAATAATAACAGGAGGAGGTCAGGCTTTTTTTCATCTGAAAGGATTGGTGTGTCACTTTCTTCATGGAAAATAGTAATCTGGTGGCTAATAAAGGCACAGAAGGAAAAGACCCTGCACCTTTATCTCCTGGTTGAAGGAGCAGGAGGCATATAGTAGAAGCATCTTTGTTTTTATCACTGAAGAAATGTGCAAACATTAGCAGGAAAACACCTTTCTACAGCAAGCATGGAGCTCTACTATTTTGTTACCAAAACATCCCTAAAAGCAGTTTGTTCTTCTCCTAAATGGATAAAGGGTTACAGAAAGTAGGACTACTTTTTTGTACTTGCAAAGAGCAGCAGGTTAATGAGAACACAGGCAACAAAATCCTTCTTGGCTATTGCTTTATTGTACTGAAATGAGATTTATTCCAAAACGGGTGTGATGTCCTGGATCCCTTTGTGCCACGCTGCCTGTCTGTGTGCCCTGCCTGCCTATCTGGGTTTTGTCCATGGGACAGGAGGACCAGGCAGAGACCCAAACTGCCACAGTGGGGTGAAAAAGTCAAAGATTTCATTCTGACCAGCTGATACTATGTACTGATTCTTTGTGGATGAGCTATTTTTATCCCATCTTTGCCAAGAAAATAAGTGTCCATGTAATTAAGGGTTCCTGTACTGTCCCCAGCATGATTGTGCCTTTGGGTTACATGGTTTGTAAGATCTTTTGCTCATGTCAACTCTGATAATTTTCCATTGCATTGTACCAAACTGTGCATTCAAACAGAGATAATCTGGTGGAAGCTGACTCTAAAGAAGAGAGGAGCTGCTTTGCATTTACTCTGCACCTCTGCAAAAACAGTCTTGGGGCAAGACCAGAATGTGCAGCCATTACTGCTATACACATGGACGACTGAGGAGAGAATGTGCAGCAGGGTATGGCTGAAAGGCTCACAATTTACAGACCATAAGCCTCAGAAGAGACCCCAGAAGAGACCACATCAGGTCTTACTGGGGACAGATTCTGAAGATCTCAGTTCACTCATTCTTGTCTCATTTTCAAAGCAGAGTGAGACAAAAAGCTATGAGAAAGTACAAGTCGTAAATGTCAGTGCCTCTCAGAGTAGAAGCTCTGTCATCCTCACTGTGAAAAAGTTTTTTCTCATATTTATTTGGAACCTCCTCTGTTGCAGCTGCACCCATTGCCCCTTGTCCTGTCACTGGATGTCCCTGAGCAGAGCTTGGCTCTACCCTCCCAACACTCACCCTTTATATACTCATAACCATTAACGAGCCACCCCTCAGTCTCCAATCTGGAAAGTCCCAGCTCCCCCAGCCTTGCTTCCTAAGGGAGAGTGTTGTGTAGCCCATACATCATGGACTGCTCCTTATGCAATATGGTGACCTATCCGGTTGCTAAAAGTTCTAAGGCTATTATTTTGTTTTCACTGAGTCCTAAGAGGGACAGTTTACATTCCTGCTGGCTTCAAATGAAATTGCAGGAATTATATGTGTACAAGATAATGATTTATGAGTAGTAAGTTTGGGACTGTTGTCATCTCTTGGAGCAGAAAAACATTAATGGATGATTCGGGTGAATTTGCAAGGCATTGTGGAGTGGAACTGTGTTGCAGTAACAAAGAAAAAATTAGGATTAGGTCTGGCTGTAGAATACATACTGCTTACTTTGATTTGATACTGAACCAGCTGGTTTGTAAAATGCTGTCTAGTGATTATCCATCCATCACTTTGTCTTGGCTGTAGAGGACAGCAATGACACTGAGCACATCTCTGTAAGGGTGAAAGAGAGTGAATAAAAGTGTGATTGATGTTCAGACATAAGATGTGTGTGATCCTTCCGTTTCTTGTCTATATTTTATGCTACACTCAGCTCTCCACCCTCTTCTGTCTGGCTTAGGAGCACACAGGGGCTGAAAATCAGGGACCAATGTGCATGCAAGGATAAAGAGAGGTACATAGGAAGTCTTGAAGGCAGTGGTGTCTAAGGACAGGTAAGAGATGTGCAGAGATGCTGCTTCTTTCTGGTTGATGGTAGGAGCCTGGCAATTATCAACAATTCTAGATGTTTGCTAATACTCTGTGCTCCTTCCTGTAAAGGGATGTGTAATTTCTGTCAGCAATTCAGCTGCAACTGTGATTACTCATCCCTGCAGTCAGGATTTTAAATTCCTTTCATAGCCTTGGTGTAGTTTCTTTCTGGATGTATCACCTATCTGCTACAGTAAAGATCCTCCAAAGCCAATCTCCAGTCACTTGGCTGAGCTGGTGGAACAAGAACGCTGTGCTGGTGGGGTAGATTGCCCCATGTGGTACTGCAGACCAATGGTGTTGCTATCACAGAAGCCTACAGATGTAGTCTCTTCCTCTTGCTTCTGTGCTTCTCCCACCAGTGCCAGGTGACCCACCTGTGTAGCCCTGGTGCTTTGCCCACCTTCTAACTCTGTGGGAAGTGTACCTCCTTCCCAGTGAAAGAAACCTTTCCAAATCCAAAGGGGACTGGAAGGAGCTGCTCAGTGTGGAGGAGATTGCTGGCATCAAGGTGGTTTTTCATGTTCTTACAGTACTGTCTCTTGTGCTTTCTCTAGGGGCTACCAAAGACATGGGAAAGATGCTAGGTGGGGATGAGGAGAAAGACCCAGATGCTGCCAAGAAAGAAGAAGAGCGACAGGAAGCCCTCAGACAACAAGAGGAGGAGAGGAAGGCCAAATATGCCAAGATGGAGGCTGAAAGAGAAGTTATGAGACAAGGGATTCGAGACAAGGTAGAGATCTGTCTTTCAGCACACACTGGGCAACTCATGTTGCTCAGTGGAGACCCTCTGTTTTCAGGGGATTTGTTCTGTGAGCACCTGTATAGAGCCACACTGAACTTTCTGATCTTGTGCCTAGAGCTCTATCCCTGTCTAAACACACCCCACACAGAAAAACCCTGAAAATTTAAAAGAGAGTGAAGATGAGGGGAGAAAAATGTTTATTTTTCTCATTATCTGTTAAACACTTGTGTTGTTTTAAATGGGGTGTGCTTTTTAATGTGTCTCCATGTGAGGCCTAGAGAAAGGACATTCTCATCATGTTTGTTGGTTGTTTTTGTCTTGGCTCCTCACAAGTGGGATGAATGCACTCTCTTGTTTAGGGCTTCAGGAAATGTGGAAGCCATGGCAGAGCCTGAAAGGAATTATGACAGATACGTTCCAGCATGTGCTCACTTCAGGTTTTAAATCCATTCTGTTAAATTGAGATACATATGCTTTCAGCCCAGCATGTCAGCTGGGGACAGAAGTTACTTAGGGAAAAGGCAGAATTAATTATGCAGTGATCAAATATTTTTTTCATATGCAGCACTTTAATTTGAAAATGAATTTTTAAAGGTGACATTTGGATATGGCATTTTGAAATAACTGGACCACCATCTCTCTGCCAGCTCCTACCTCATATTAAAGTCCAGTGTTTGATACTGAAAATGGACTGCAAGTATGTAAAGGACATACTGCAATATACTCCAGCTTCCTTCTACTCCAAGGTGCATGTATACAGCTTGCTTTCTGATCTGATCTGAGCTTGATGTCAACACTGCTGCCTCACAGATCTTCTGGGCCCTACCACAGCTGTCTTTGGGGTGAAGTGCCACACCTGACCCACACAGGGAGGACTGCCAAGAGGCCTTCAGCACCACTGTGCCTCACAGTAGCAAGGCTGTGGAAAGCTAATAAACATATTACCTAGAAACATAGAGAAGGAGACTTCACACTGTCTATGGGCAACCTGTTCAAGGCTCTGTGGCCCTTACAGTGAAGAAGTTTTTCCTCATGTTGAAGTGGAACTTTCTCTGTTTCACTTGCTAACATTGCCTCTGGTCCTATCCCAGGGCACCACTGAAAAGATACTGGCAAATACCTTGCTAATACCAAGTGCTCTCAGCTTGCTGTGCTAGAGAGCCATCTTATTTCCAGGGCACTTGGGTGGAATACTGCCTTCTATAAACAGATGACCCTGCCGTGAGTGATTCTGCAGAGACAGTCACTCCCAGGCTGCAGTACAATTGGTACTGCTGCTCTTTTTGCTATTTGCTTAGGTTTGGTGAGAGCAGGAGTGTGGGAAACTTGGTAGGCCCTGTTTTCCAGTACATTTCATCCATGAGGATTGCCTCTTGAAACCAAAACCAATTTTGGTTCCTGAGGTATTTTGACCTTGTGTGATGCCTAGAACTAAAGACAGTCTCTATGTGAGGCTTGGAGAATGGATCAGTGAGATAAGAGTGCTGGGCCTCTCTTGACTGTACTCATTGCTTCTGTGTACTCCAGACAGGGGTACCAAGGAGGGACTACACACACACACACAACACACACACACACACACACACACACACACACACACACAAACATACACACAAACACACACACATGACTGTTGGTCACTGTGGAAAAATACCAGCCTATTTTTAACCGAAGTCAGTAAATCTCACGGCCCTATAAATACTGATCATAAGTGAGGCCCATTGTAGCTACGTAGGATCTCAGCAGGTCCCAGCCTCACATCTCCCTCGGGCTGGGATGCCTCACAGGCCACACTATCCACCTGCTAACACCAGTGAAGGGAGAGATACCACCTGTCTGCTGAGAGTGATGAGGGGAGATCTATTTCTCATCTACAGGACATTTTGCAATAAAACCGGGAGATCACAGGCCACTGAATTTATTGTCAATATATGGAATAATTCCATCTTATTTGCAGGTTAAACTCTCTATTCTATATATCTCTGTGTGTGGTTTATGTTTTAGGTCTTGTAGAAATTATTGCATTTATCATAAGCAAGCGTTTATTCTGATTTAGTGTTGCTAAATCAGTGATAATAGTTGCTGCTATGATTTACTTTCAGGTACTGTGTTAGACTAAGCACTACACAAAGCTTCAGCACCACATATTCTATCCTTTTCACCACATCCTTAGATATAAACTGCTGTCCAGGTCTGGGACTAGGGACAGATCTTACCTTATTCTCCAAAGAAGTTCGGAGGGAAAGGGCTACTCTGAACCTGGTGACCAAACAGGAGGGCTGCCCTTATCCCCTTCCTTCTGTTCATTCACAATCCCTGTAAAAAAATATAATTACCCAAACCGTCCAGACCAAAACCATTCTCCTGCTTATAGGTTTATTAGTACAGATATTATAATTGTATTGGTTTCATTATTTTAATGAAAGTTTACTCAGAATATAAGCAGATTTTAGTTATGTTCACTTACCTTGATGAATTGCCTTGTAGTAAGTAATGTAGTGACCATGCCATCAATGGAATCTCAATTAACTTAGTCAGTTCTTTGCTATATTTTACTGATTAGCCTGAGTGAAGTGCATTCCTGTTATTTTTTGCCACAAATAGAGCCCTGGTTAGGGATCTGTAACAAGGAGAAGCATCTTTGTATGTTTTCACACACCCGCAACACCTTGTTTGTGTTACATACCTGCACACCTCATCAGTGAAAGCTAATTATTTGCTTTATGTAATTACTTATTTAGAGACTAAATGACTACCACCACTGTGATGGAACCCAGACCTGAGAGAACTCTTGTACCTATGCTATAATTAACACTGTACTGGGCTTGGCTGCTTGTGAGGCAGTGTCTGTAGACTGGCAAATCTCACACATGTTTTAGCGTCGTTATTGCTGAGCCCATGATGAAAAGTAGCAGGAGTTCAGGGCTACCCTCACAACTGTGGGTTTCAACCACCAAGAATATAAGCATGCGCCTCTGCCCAAATGGTTTGGTTTCTAGAGGTAAGGGTTGAATTTAGGACATACTTCAGGTGGAGCATGAATTGCTTCAATAGGTATTGTATACACAGTTCTCAGAGTGAAATGGGCGTCTCTGATCCAGCTTGTCTTTGACTAGCGTTATGTACTGTGCAGAATAAATCAAGAATTTAGTTATATTAATAAGGATTCCTGCCTTCCAAATTGGACATAAAATCTGCATGAGAAGTATGGTAAAATGGCAAATGGAAAATTCAAATACTGGAAGAATTAAGATTGACTCTTCCAGTCAATTACTCTTGTAATTGACCCTCTTAGGTACTGTGCAGAGATTGTGGCAAATTGCTTGATTTCATAGTCACATATTTTTGCTTCTAGGAACCTCTCATCTCCCACTGCACAAGATGAGGTCACTGTTTTGCTAATAAGCAGATGTTCAGTATTTCATTTCTGCCATACCTTAAAATATATGCTCTCAAGTCCATTTACCATGCAGTATCCAAATTCTGACAGCAATAAAATGGATTTTGTCACTTGAGATTTAATTCATTGTTGCTATTTTTATTAAGCTTTCACTTCCAGCTGAATCATCATCACAGAATCATAGACTCATAGAATACCAAGTTGGAAGGCACCTCAAGGATCACTTAGTCCAACTTCGTAGTTGAGTTCATCCCAAGCACTGTTTCTTCTGAGATGTAACTACATGGGGGCAAACGCCTGTGATAAGTTTCTTCTGTTTGCAAAGTACAAAACCAATAGAGTCATTATGTGATTGGAAGCCTTGGTGACATGTTAACATCTCGTTGAAACAGCAAACCTCTATAGCACAGTAAGAAAATCTCAGGACTTCCTCATCCCTTTGCTGTCAGTGGTGAAGTCTGTGATGTTTGTTCCTGCAGGCAGTGTATCACAAAGCAGGATAATATGCCATCCTTGGTTTGATTGAGCCCTTCCATTTTGGGACATGTGCCATTAATTTTTCCATTTTTCCTTATGGGGGTATTAAATGTTCTTAGTGGTTAGACAGTGCAATTCACTGCCATAATGAGAATCATCGCATCCCAGGAAGGCCATGAAGGCTTTTTAAATATCAGTTCTTCACAGATATTTAAGACATGTAATTTCCAGGTTTGCTATGGTTTAAAGTAGGCAGTTGTCACGGTTTAGGGTCAGGGCAGCCCCTCAGACCAATAACAGCTGCTCTCTGTTAACCCCCCTGCCTCCCCAGAGGGGAAGGGAAAGGGAATAAGGGAGACAGACTGAGCCATTAGAAAAGGAAACTAGAACAGTGTCCTAGTTTGGACAGATACTAGCTTAAATTTTAGCAATGTGATACCAGAGGCTTATAAGGAGACAAGAATTTTAATCAAGGGGAAAAAAAAATTATACATATATATATGAGAGATATTTATACAAAGTGCAAAACTCAATAACAATTTTAAAAGGTAAACATTGAGAACAGCAGAACAACCAA